>CAUHTR010000761.1:0-106043 GCA_959609185.1 Schmidtea polychroa
ACCCAATTAAACGATAAGATCTGTTTCCACATTTTATGTGATGATATTAATCAAATCCATTTAAAATTTAATAAATAAAATCAAATTGTTTTAATTGGTTTTCATATATAATCTTGAATTAATTTTATTCATTTTGAATATAAAAAATTATTTATATTAATTTTGTTTTTCATAATTTGTTAATTAAAAATAAATTTCTGTTTTAAAATTATAAAGAAGATATCAAAATATTTTCTAAGTGAAGAATTCAAATTCTTTCCAAACACAAAGAAAATTTCGTTAAAAGAATTAATTGCAATATATTTAGTTCCAATAAGTGCATTCACTAATAAAAAATCAACCATAAGAAACATGGTTTTTGAAACTCTCTCTATATTTCGTTCTTTTAATTTCAATATATTTTAGATATAATTACGTTATTTCTTTAATCCGAAGTTAATGAATAGATAAGAATTTATATTGAAATAAAGAAATAACACTAGATTTGACATATAAATAATTTGAAAATTATCCCGCTTTCTGTGATCGGATCAATCTGAGAATTTGATAGCCAGCAGTGTTCTCAACAACAAACCTATTTGTCAAATTTCAGCTCAATCCAATGACGGAAAGTAGGTTAATTTGGCCTCACAAAACTAGCGTGGCACAATCAATCAATCAATCAAACGCGAAGTTAATATAGAGTTAAAATAGGAAAAACTTTAAACAAAAGTCGACAACCCTTTGTCTTTTATCTATCTCATATATACTTCATTTATTGTATTTAAAATATACATATATATAATTCCTTTCAACTAACGAGACATATTACTCAAAAATAATTAATGTATTTTAGTTGACTGAAATCTTTTCCGAATTAACTGATTATATTTAATAATAGAAATAGTAATAATTTCACAGACATAATTAATTAATATAATACTTATTTTAGTTTTTCTAATTATTTAACTTTTCTGTTTAGAAGACACTTTATAGCGTAAAGTTTCTTATTTTTACATATGTTGACCACAATAAGCTTACGCCCATACATTTCCTTCTCACATATAAAGAATGGATTAAGGAAAATAAATAATAAAAAATAATCAAAGCATGTATATAAATATTGGAAAAAACATTTGTGTCAAAAATGTTACTTATCATGGAATTCAATGATTTAAACTTTCGATTGTATAATAGTTTATAGATGTACGTCTTCTAGAACATAGCGTTCTGATTAGCTGACGGGAGGTATGACTTATCTGAGTGACAACTCATTCAACGAGACGTAAATCAGCGCACATTTTGATGCATCCATTGTCCGAATTCATTGTATGACTCACAAATGTGTTTGAATTTGATATGTCGAACTAAAAATTTGAGTATAAAAAATAGTAACCGAATTTTCAAAAAAACTTATGACTCATACCCGGACATAGCAAGTTTAAACACATGTGTCAGTCATACCAAAAGTCATATCAATGAGTATGACACATAAAAAAGATCCACTGACTAATTTTACGTTTAATGATTTATCACTCAGATGAAACGTACTTTCCATCAGTCAATTAAAACGCGATATGCTGGAGGCCTTACATCTACATACTTCAAATAATGATAAAACTGCAGAAAACATAGAAAGACGAAGGTAACTTAACATATAAACCTTTTGAAGATGTATTTTCCCTTTTTATGCAACTTTTTTAATCTATAGCAGATTTTAAAAATGTATAGCAAAATCGTTAATCTTTAGCTTAATTTTGATTTGTTTTTTTATCTAAATTTCAGTTATCTTCATTTCGAGTACAAATCAATATTTATTTATTTTCAATTTAAAATGAATTTTCGGCACTGCATTTATAAGTGCTATTTTATTAACAATTGAAAACGGCACAAATAAAGAGAAATGTAAATCTCATAAAATGGTAATAAATTGTAAATTTTAGTTTTTAAACAATATAACATTATATATATATATATATATATATATATATATATATATATATATATATATATATATATATATATATATATATATATATATATTTTAATTTAAACAAATTCATAAAAATTTCTGAGAAAATTAGATGGAAGCTTTTTAAACATTTAAACACTAATTTATTAGCAACATTCATTAAATTTTTATGGGTTAATAAAATACATATTTCATGAAATTAAAAACTGTTCAAAGTCGAATAATAAATTAATTTCAAAAACTTAAACGAATATTTCAAACTTTCATCTCTCTAAATCGTCAAAATTGTAACTTTCTTTTTAGTATTTAACAAATAAAGCTCAGACGTATTTAACTTTTCAATTAGCGACAGAATAAAAATGAATCAAAGTCAAACGACAATAAATAACACAAAATTTGAATTTGCAACAAGTTTGTTTAAAGAAAAGTAATTTAAAATTTTCATTTTGAGATTATCTACATGAAAATTACTTGATCAAAAAATAACAATCCGCAAACTGTAATCTCAAAACGTATAATCTAATGCAATAATTATTGTTAAATTTTCTGAAATATCCTGATATTGAATTGAATTGCAAATTAGAAATTTTCAATTTGCGAGGATATAAATTAAAAAAATTAATTATTATTATTTTTACCACTTTTATTATTATTATAATTAATTATTATTATTTTTATTATTATTATTAATTTTCATAATAATATCTTAATAACGATAGTATTTCAACATTTTTCTTATCATTATAATATAGGATCGAAAATATTACAGATATTTTAAATTTAATAAACAATTTAGAAAATTTTATTATTAATTTAAACATTTTTCAATTCAATTTAAATAATTATTTTTCAAATAAAATTAAAATTCTTTATTTTAATATTATATTAACAATGTTTTATTTACACACAATTTTAATTTTAATCTCTACAATGTGAGCAGCATTATACCAATACTTGTAAATTGATAAACGAGATCCGAACACACTCCAACATAAGTTTTAGACTTATAGTTAAACATAATACGTACTTAAAACAAACATAATTCTTAAAATTTTAATTTTATAATTTTAATTACCTATTTAGGCTTGTCTATATTATTTACTTCACTATCCGATTTAAACACGCTTGTCAAATTACATCTGGAAATTCATAATATGTATTTTTATGATTCTTAATAAAGTTACCAACTGTTGATATAATGTTTATATAATTATTATATTATAATTTTAATTATTATTATTATTTATCCTCAATTTTTTTAATTGATACATTTAAAGAAAATTTTTACCCAATAAAAATAATATCAAATTTTAAACAATATTTTTTTCTATTTTAGTAAATAAATTTATAATAATCAAGAACAATTTTAGAAAATTGTGTGAAAAATTCCCCTTAAATACATAAAGTATTAATGTATATAATCGGAAATAAGGATAATGTTAATTAATGATAATATCATTTTCCTTGATAAAAATTCCTTTTAAAAATAGATTTTCCATAAATGTTTTGTAAAATTATTTCACGAGACTAAATTATTTGAAAAACAATTGTGAAATTTTTCATGTTAACAAAAGTTTTTTATTTGAATTTTTCTTAAACTTAAAATAACGACTTTAAAAATCATTTTTTAGTTTATGGCTTGTTAAGAATTTTGAAAATAAAATATGACTTCAAATGAGTCACAAGTTTTCTGAAAAAATGACAAATAAATTTAATAATATAAAAAGTTGTCAAACGGTGAATAACGTAAAACAATTTTTTAATCTTTTTACGGAACCTTGTCGCTGAAACTTTACTTGATATACACTTATTTATACAATGGTCAAATATTTCCGTTTTCCTAGTAAATGTTGATTTTCAAAGTCGAAATTCGACTAATAAAATTATTTATATAAACATTCAATTTAATTCTTAAATATATTATGATCAAAACAATAAAACGCCAAGCACATGAAACGTTTTTCAAGAAAATTATCTCCATCTTCAGTCTGCTTTTATAATCAGTGTCAAAAGCTACAATTGGAAACAATAGTAATGAAATAGTTATGATTTAACCCTTTAACAACTAAAACCGTCTACAGATGGTCATCATAAAAACCCCATTCAATTCAAATCAAAACATTTTCGCGTTCCAAACAGTAAGACTGTTTTTCGTCTGTAAAACTACACACCACAACTTGCAGGTTTGAACACGATCAAACACATGGTTTGCTTGTAACTGTCAGTTTGGTTGAGTTTGGTTTGTCCTTGTAATTTTATTTCAGTGGTTTAAGGGTTAATTAGTTACTTAAATAATCCCGTTGCTCATTGAATATTAATTTTATGGGATTGTGATTTAATCACCAATTACTCGCATAAAATTCTTTACCTCTTATTATTAAAGTTTTTATATAAAATTTTAAAATCTTTAAAAGCGGATGTATTTTACACATTTTCTATGATCAATAATATGTGCCTGAATATGCGTGAAAAGATGTCGGGAAGTCTCTTGGCATTTCAAAGATTTCAAAACTATTTAAAATATATTGACGGCTTATGATTTCATGACGAAAACATTAAAATGTTTAAAACCTTTAGAATACAAAATAGTCAAACATGAAATCTTATAGGTTCATCATCATTAAATGTTCAATAATTTCCAATATCATCATTAGATGCTGTAAAAAGTATCAATCAATGTTATTCTTTAACAGAATTTTTACAAAAGCATTTAAATATCTATATTTTCTAATTTGAATAACATAATTCCATTTAAGGTTACATAGATAGTGTTTTCGTCTAAAACAAGTCAAAAGAATCTTTCTGTAATTGATCGTATCACACGCTCTATTTTTACAGAACCATTGTTTATCAAACTATTTAACGTGTCCAATAACTTGAGATTGGGCCATGATTGAATTGGAAACATTGGATAATTGTTCAACACTTTGGCGAATAAACATTTGAGAAATTGAATTAATGTCCATTAGAAATTTTCCATTAATAATTTGCAACGATCTTGTTGAGCCACGATCACATGAACAAGTTTCACTTCTGAGAAGACATCTCTTCGCGCAACAGATACAAAACGCTTGTCTATAACTTTCAAATATTACCTTCGCTATATTGCTCATTGAAATACGACATTTCAAACATTCATTATCTTCCATATTTCAAATTTCAGAATACAAATCAAAATTATAAATCAATTCTAAATCCAAATCTGCAATTCGTTTAAAACAATTTCTCTTTCAGCAGAGAACAAATCAATTCTAAATCCAAATCCGCAAATTCAAAATACCCACACACAATTCACCAGTTCAAACAAAAGCTTCCTGGAGCTCTATAAATATATATATATATATATATATATACGTTCTTTATTCATTATAATTAATTTTATGCATCCAGCTATTACAAATTTATTTCAATACATGGATTTATAAAATAGTTTAGCCTCTTTTGAGGGATTCTTCACCCTTGACGTTTCTACATAAATCTTTTTATGCGACAATCACTTATCTGTAAAATCCAAGCCTGTGACTATGAAAGAAAAGAAGATTGAAAATAGCGCAGTTGACGTCAAAATGATAGTTAGAATGACACCTGCAAATGTCATAATGATTTTGCTCACCGTTTGGGAAGTAACTGTGACAGACATACAAATAGACCAAAAGACATGTATTTTTGATTTTATAGTATAGTTTTATTCATTTATTAAGTTTAGTTGATGCACTTATATTTCTCTAGAACAACTTCTTTTTTCCGCTTTGAATATATTTTTGCACTCAATTCCCCGTCTATTTGACTCTGAATTTTAATTAAATTTGAAAAAATTTTACTAATTCAACAAAATTGGTACTTCAAAATCCTAAATTTAGATTTGAAATAAATAAAAATTATTTAAAATATTATTTAAAGAATAACACTTGAATGCGAACTATTACAGGAGAATTGAGTACGTTCAGAGACCAAAACGAGAATATTGTAAATGGTGAGATATCTCAAATAAAATATTTTTAAGACGTAATCTTTATAATTTTAATCGCACATTCAACATTAATTTTGAAAAGTTTTTTTCTGAATTCGACATGAATATAATTAAATTATATATTTTATGTAATTTGAGTTTCATTATTTACTTTTCTCGTGTTGATAAGGGAAATGAATGACACTGAAAATTCAGTCAACTATTTTTTATAGAAAGTTATAGAATATTTATCCGCATAATTATAGTACTGAATTCTCAAAAGAAGTCTCTTTAAGTAATTTTTTCTTAAGAAAATATTAGTGCTTGTTCAATTATTAAATTTTGAAAGCAGATTAAATAATACGTTTTAATCAGTTAAACAATATATCACCCGATACCATAATTAAAACAAAAATGTGTTTTTAACATATTTAAAATAAGTAAAATTCTAAAAAATGTTTATTCTCAAGGAATCAGAAATGATATACAATGCTTATAAATCAAAAATAATTTTCTATATTTATAACAATAGAATAACAATTAAATTCATTGAATCTATTTCGGAATAAATAACATGAAATTCTATGAATATATATATGAAAACGAGTGTCGACTTGTACATATTTTTCAAAAACTGCAGTAATTAAAACAACTGTTGTGTTTATTACAATTTCGATATGATGCTATTCAGTAACTAAGATCCAACAATATTGAAACGTTATTTTTTTACAACAGTTCTTATCAATTGTTTTCACCAAACACAAAATTCCCAGTTATAAATTTCGTAAATCTTTCAAAGAAAGAATACCTTTAATTTTAATATAAAGCCTTTCGTTCACCACTAAATTCTTAGACTACAAATAATGCACTGGCTTCCGACAAAAATGGGAAATCTAAATAAAATTAACCATTCTTAAATATTATTATTTTTTCTTATTGTGCATTGCAGTTTCATCTCATTTTCTTCAACCATCCTTTGGAAAATATAATAATTCTTTTGAAGCATTTATATTTCAAAAGTAGAATTTCATGTTTTATTTCGCAGTGATTAAATAAGTAATAATTAAATAGTAAATGATTTTTAAAATAATTAATTAATTTATAATATTGCAAATATACCATGTTTATTGGCATTTGTTTCAAGAATCCTATGAAATATGCTTATTTTTACCTAGAAATATAATTAGTTAGTTTTTATTTCATATGTAAAACCTTATATAAACATTATTGTACAAATATAATTAATTATTATAATTATTATATATTAATTTAGTTAAAATCTTTAATCATTATTAATAAAACTAATAATTAAATAGTAATAATTAAATAGTAAATGATTTTTAAAATAATTAATTAATTTATAATATTGCAAATATACCATGTTTATTGGCATTTGTTTCAAGAATCCTATGAAATATGCTTATTTTTACCTAGAAATATAATTAGTTAGTTTTTATTTCATATGTAAAACCTTATATAAACATTATTGTACAAATATAATTAATTATTATAATTATTATATATTAATTTAGTTAAAATCTTTAATCATTATTAATAAAACGAATAATATAAAATTTTATATTTCTGTAAATAAAATTTACAAAAGAAGTCTGAATTTTATGTGAACATTTTTTGTAATGAAATCATTAATGACAGAGTAATTAGAAATTTATTTTTCATTCAAAATGAATTGATTGCTTAACATCTGTAATTAACGGTTATTAATCGTATTTTCTTTTAATTATAAATGTAGAAATTCGACACTTTATTTTTCTTTTTAAAATTTTGTTAAATTAAACAACTTTTATTTTTATTTGTTTTTATTTTGTCAATTTTGCGATAATATATTGCTATCACATTAATTGGATTTTTAAAACCTAAAATAAAGAAATTTATAACAGTAAACTGAGAATAAGCGCGAGAATATTTACGTTGGTAAACTGGGTCGCAATAACAGAAAAGTTGAAAAGCGCTGTTTTAATGGATTATGAGATATTTTATTATTATGAGTATTTGGATTAAGATATGTTCATGGTCAATATATTTGGATTATAAAATTACACAAAACAAGTTAATCATTGTTACTTTTTTCCATGTCTCCATGAAGTAAATATTTATTTTGATAATGAACATGTGTAGATCTCTAATTATGATAAACTATATGCAGTTCTAAGAATGCAATTTGTTGCTAATTGAGTCTCTCGAAAGAGATCAAATCATTCAATATAATATAACATTTTTATTTCGGCAAATAAAACTTTATTCTTACAAATAACCGTTTTGTGACCTACAATGATTGATACCTGACAGGATTCAATTAGTCAATCTGTAATTTCCCAGGGAAATGCAAAAAAATTAATCAAATATTTTTATCTCTAAAAGTAAATCAGCAATAATTAATTTTTACTTTTATAAATATAAACAATAAATTCAATTTTTATCTGAAAAACATTAAACGCTTTATTTCATTTATTTAATCTTGCATTCAGAATTGTGAATTTCCTTCTCTATTTGCTTGGAAATTAATTATATGAAAATTGTTTCTTTTCTCATACTTTCTGTCTACTCAGTTGCACGAAAAATTCAAAATTCATTTCAAAAAAAAGTCAATAAAATCAATATTTAATGATAATTATAATTACGACTCAATGTTTTAATTAATCTTGTTTTAATCAGCATTGGGAAATCAAGGAAAATTGAAAATAAAGTCGTTGAATGAGAATTTTCATCAAAATTATTTTCAGAGACGCACTGATTTGAAAATATTTTGATTTACTGAATTATAAAGGTAATAATATTGATAATGATAATAATGATGATAATAATAATAATAATAATAATAATAATAATAATAATAATAATAATAATAATAATAATAATAATAATAATAATAATAATAATAATAATAATAATAATAATAATAATAATAATAATAATAATAATAATAATAATAATAATAATAATGATAATAATAATAATAATAATAATAATAATAATAATAATAATAATAATAATAATAATAATAATAAATATATATATATATATATATATATAATTAATTTCGAAACTTTTAGCTGCTATTATGTTCATATTAGCAACTTTCCTTTTCAATATTAAAATCCAGACTAAAGCTTAAAACCTAGGTCAAATAATGTGTCTAACTTACCTTTTCATAATTAATATTTTTTTTCCTTTTCATGTAATTATTTCATAATATTTTCAAATTCATGGTGAATAGTATTTTCGTTAAAAACATTACTTAATCATTTTCAGCTTTTATTCATGGATATATTGTTTACAGTTTTATTTTACTTTACAATGTCTATCTATCAAATAATATATGTTATTATGCTCATTAGTAGAATATTTTATTTTAATGTCTTTTGAAACTTCAAATATGAGCATTCGCTATTTCATTAATGATGTTATCGTTGCTTTTATCCGCGAATCTGGTAGCCCATTGATGACATATATTTTCTGATAAAAAATTTATTTATTATTATGTTTATTATTTTGAATGGCTCACAGAAATCTGTAGATATTCTCTCAAATAGTTATACTACTTTGAAACTTTTCTTTTCTTTTAAGTTTTAACTGTTTATTTCATAATATCGCAAAGTAATTTTTCGAGCAATACTTTTTTAAAATAAACAATATAAAACGAAATGATGTGTTTTATCTGGTAAATTGGTTTTTTCATATATTATGAGAGATAAAAAAATAAATCGGCTGGAGAATATAATTTGAAAAAATAAAATAGATTTAAAAATTAAGTTCAAATGGAAAAAAAAGGAAAAAAATGGAAATTCAAAGAATAATTATAGGATATTATAATGATTATGATGGAGGATGCTTTATCTTTACAATGAATATTTGAAAGGAAAAATTGAGTTTATATTTGAAATTAATATTGTAATATGTTAAGAAATTTAAAATCAATTTTTTATTTTAAATTTATTATCAATGAGATATATCAATTTGATATCTAAATATCCCAGATAGCTGCTATGTTTCCACTTTAAAATCTTAGACATGTACTTCCATTGTTTTTGTGACATATTTATGTACAAACATATTTGTGAAAAAACCTCACAAAAACAGTCAAAACCTTTTAAAAAAAGGCAACAGGCATTTAAAATTACAAATAACTTGTTTAAAAAAATTTTTAAATTTTATTTTTGAGAAATTTCTTCATCATGTGTTATAATGCAGAATCCATCTATAATTAACAAAATATAAAACTTGTTTTGTTTTAAAAACTGTATAATATATTGAATTTCTTCTCAAAATTTCACTGAGGAATTGAACACAATAGTGTTATTCTAGTACATAAATTGGTCTCAACTTTACTTGAAAATTGCAAATTATCTGATAAAATAAAAATAAATTATAGATTGTTTATTTCATTTATATATTTCCAAATATCTAATTCATCAGAAAAAAGAGACTCAATTAAATTTATTAATTATCAATTAAATTATTAATGACAATTTATATCAATTAAATTAAAACAATAACAAAACAAATATATTTCAAGAATTAAATTGTTTGTTTAAAAATATCGAAATTATTTCATTTAAACAATTGGAAGAGTTCTTCTCATTATTACTTTGTTATCAAAACTTGCTTAAGTTTAATCTGAAATAATTAATTTAATTTTACTTTGAAGCTTACTAACAATTTCAATGTAAATATAATCTGCTCTTTCACAGTATTTCTTGGTCATGTTTTTCTTAATTTTAAAATATTCTTTAAAAATCTCGACGTTAGTTGAATAGATAAAATACTTTTTACATATTCACGAAACAGTTGGCTTTAAATTTAACGAATTGTTTTTTGACATGTCATCCGATTCTGATTCCGACCTATAACTATAAGTAGTTTTCAATGGAAACGATATTATACAAAGGCTCTTCGATGGAATTCGTGTCCACTACTTAAATAAATCCAATTCGCAGATAAAGCTTAACTTTAAGTATTTTTAGTTCGTGACCTGGAAATAAAACTGACTGAAAATGAAAGGACAAATAACTAACGGTACTTGATATTATATTTGTAAATTTTATGTAGGAATTGAAAAATGATTCTTGATCATGAGGCGTGTTTTGACTATTATATTTTTCCTAAACTTTTAAAAGAATTTGATTAAATTAATTAAAAAATTGTAAATATAAAATAAAAATATTATATAAAAGAATAAATTATATTATGTGAAGATGTAATTTTAAGTTTATAAATTAAAACAAAGAATTAAAGGTAAAATTCGACAAGTTCTTTAAGAAAATTCAAAACTGAAATATTCCATGAAAATTTGTTCGCCTTTTGCTCGGATCGTATAATATTTTTCTCAACAGACAATCATTGATTTGACTGTGCATTATTGCTCTTTGGACATCAAACATAGCGGAACATTTCGACTGTAACAATCATTCAAATAAATTTCCCAGTGAACCAAATTCCGACATTTAACAAAGCAAATTTCTCAACAAAAAATCAATTTAAAAACCAATCTCAGAAAAATAGTACTACAAAAATACTTAGAAATCTAAATTAATATTTTAATCTTTCTCATTAATTCAATTTGAAATAAAAAAAAATTAGTAAATGTCATTGCCAATTCAGAATCTGTCTAAAAATCAATTGAGAAAATTCCCAGAAAAGTCCCAGAAAATTTCCAATCATGTGAAATACATCTACGCATTCAAGATTAATAAAATAATAGTTAAAAATTTCAAACGCTAAATTTTCTTCAAAATCAAATAAATTTTTCATTCTGACGTGTTGGTTTCAGTTTTTTCGTTACCGTGATTTATAACTTAAATAAAAATTCGCAAAAAATTAGTTAACAAAACTTGTTTGAAAAAAAATTTTTTCGCTTAATTAAAACAAAAAAATAAACTAATAAATAAATATTTTTTGTCAAATATTTGTCGATTTTTTAGGTACTCATCGTAGAAATCTATCAGAGTGATTGTCGATATATTGATTTAGTTATTTTTAAAAGATTGATTATTATTTTATTTTTTGAGTGCTCAATTGCTGTTCTGTTGGTTGGGAGATTTCCACTCAAAAATAAACGATTTGTAATTATATTTAACTCACAGTACTAAAGAAAATAGTTAGTTTTTTTGGTGCATCAAATAAAAAAAATTATTATTATTATTTATTAAAGAATTATTATTCCAATAATTTGTAGTATATTTACAAATAAATAATTCTTACGGGAAATTAATATGTAAATAATCTGTCGTAATCATATTATTATTCAGAAACGTTATTACGAGAGGGTTGGTCCGACTTTTACAAAAGTATGAAAAGATGTCAATAAAAAATAAAATTTTAAAAATTAAAATTTTTAGATTTTAAGTTAATTAAAATTAAAATCATATTTCTTGTGAAAATCTAGAAAAAATCCTGACCATATTTAGCGCTTTATAAAAAAAAATTAAAACCAAACTTTAGTAATTTTTATTCTTAAAATTTAACAAATAAGATATTATATTTGTAAATTTGATATAAGAAAAGAAAAATTATTCTTGTTCACGAGACGTGTCTTGAAAAATTAAACGACTACTGGACTAAGTTCATGGCTTGATTAGATTTCATTACAATATCCCTTCTTTTTACAATTTGAAATACCAAATACACTTGAAACACAGAAAAATGTTTTTTTTAATTTGATGAACATATAAAAATAAGCAACTTCATAAGAATTTATTAAAAGAGCTTGAAGACTATAAATCAGTAATATATCGATGTTTTTTGATACTCACGAATTTTCGGCAGTGCCTTTTCAAGAAACATTACCATATAAAAAAATGATCATTAATATATTTATCTTATTGTTCACCTTTGATTTGTTTATATTTTCTTTTAACATTTTATATATTTTCATTTAAACATTTTTATTACAACTATAGATAAAAATTAATTTTTTTATGAAGCAAAATTTTTTTATCTAATTTCGTAATGACAATATATAACACCATATATATCATATATAGCATATATAACACTTGATAAAGATTGTGTCGAAAATTGGTTAAAGTTATTCATTTGTGGTACTATGAAATAAAACAATAACAATAGAAAATATTCGAATAATAACGAAATAATTTTTTATTTTTGTAAACAGTAATTAATAAAAAATGAATAAGATATAAATTGGAGGAACAATTTTTATCACTTTTAAAATGTGTCAAAACTTGTGTTGTTTTTATTTATTTTACATTTTCAGATAAAAACCAAAAAAAAATAATTTACAAAGCCTTATTTAAACAATTAGTGATCTCTGGTTTCTATACATATTTTTTAAAAAAAATTTAATTATATTTTATTTTTAAGTCATTGTTCAGTAATGCAAAATATAGTTTGATGATTTTGTATTATTTTGTAATTGTATAATATGCCATAAGAGGCAAAAGAAAACTATCAAAAATATCAGCAGAAAAACTACAATAGAACATAGAAGCTACAAAATTGAAAGGTTACCAAAAGAATTAGATTTCTTAACAGATTCAGGTGGGGTTCTTGTAACTGAGTGCATATGACTGATATGGAAGCTAAAGTCAAGAAACAACTACAAATTAAAAGTGTCAGTTCTCTTAAGGAAAAAATAAAAAAGTCGATATTCAATTGAAAAAATTCCAATATCAGCTAAAATTTTGTATTAAAGTGACAAAAACTTATTATGTCGAAAATTTTAAATTAATAAAATACTTGCAGAACAGTCTTACCAATACATTTATATTGTAAAATTATTTTACTACTGATTATTTGTCATAAACTTTTACCATAACAGTATTTAAATATTTTTTATTGTTGACCATTATTATTTATTTTCAAATCATTTTGATTAATTTTCCTTTTACAATTTAAAACTTTTTATTCGCTTATATAATTTAATTAATAACAATAAATTTTTTTCTGACTTTCCTTTGTTTATCTAGAGAGAAAATTAAAAAATATTAATGATAACAACGTTATGAACGTTAATTTTCCTATACGAAGTCACTTGGGTAACATAATAGAATTTAATATTTATCACAGATAGAACAATAAAAATCTAACCACCTATATTTCATGTTTAACCTTTGCCTTATTCGTTAATTAAAATTTCATTTTGACGAGCAATAAAATATGGTTAAAAATTCTGAAAATATTAAATATTTCTTTCAAAATTTTACGAATAAATAAATTAAAACTTTTAAAAAATAGATAACTTATATTTTACCCTTATGAATTAAATGCTATTATTATTATTATTATTATTATTATTATTATTATTATTATTATTATTATTATTATTATTATTATTATTATTATTATTATTATTATTATTATTATTATTATTATTATTATTATTATTATTATTATTATTATTATTATTATTATTATTATTATTATTATTATTATTATTATTATTATTATTATTATTATTATTATTATTATTATTATTAAAACTGTGGTATCCATTTATTCAGAATGATTTCAATGATTTGTCTCATTGAGTTGTCTTAAAATTGGTGTTAGTACCATAAATCGACTGAATTGATCAATTATTTCCACTATATATTTCTTTTTCCTGAAAATCTCCTTCAATGGGCCACATATAACAAAATATATTTTCTAGAACTGACCGATAATTTTATTGTTTTTTTCTTTTGTAGTTGTTACTATATTTATTCTCTGAAACGGCTCACATTTTTAATTATCTCTCTATTTATCTCCTTCGTGTTCTTTATGTCATAATTGCTTCCAATATATGTCACTACATTTTATATTTTTACTCGTGACGGTAGACTATATATCATTTTATCATATCCTGTCGTTTATCTTTAGGAATTCGTGATTTGTCCTTCTTTGGTTGCTACCACATTGATATCAAACCTCCAGGTCACGTCCTGAAGTTATTTCTTCTTATATTTTTATTATTTCTTCATCTCTTGGCCCTTAATTACTTCATAGTTGCCCAGAATATATATCCTTCCAGATTTTTTTATCGTCTTTAAGATCTTCAAGTGAAATCAAGCATTGCTTCACATACGTCCCTAGACAATATATCTGCGTTAAAATGTCTTTTGTCACTTCATGTATTCCACTTTGTTTGCCAGCAGCTCTGTGCATCCCATATTTTGCCTATGCGGCAAAAACATTTTGATTTCTTCTTATCAACTCTGGCTGTTTAGTTTTCAAGTTTTAGCGTTTGTCTTGCCTTTTAAAACCATTCTTCGACTAAAATTGCTTTTCTAAATTGGGTTTCTATGTTACACCTCTACACTCTTATTTCCATCTGTCCATTCTATACGGAACTGTCTTTTGCTTTACTTTTACTTTCCTTTCATTTCCAATGCACCATTGTTTGCACAACGTAGAGTCTATAATGTCTATCCTTCTCAGTTCGACGTCTCGTAATTTTTGAAAATTGTTACAGGTCATTACATTTATTTTTGCTCCGTCTCTAATAGACATTCAATCAATATTTCCTTAATGTCGATAGTAACAATAGGTCGTTTTTGTCTATTGTATATAATTATTGTTGGTTTCTATTGTTATCATTTCTATATTTTCATTGATTGTGTTTTCTTTAATTTAACTCTCACTATTCGGATCCTTTTAGAAATATTTGTTTATTTTGTGTAGTGCATTTGTCTTCTTTGTTCGTCTGCTCAATATCTCCTTTTATAATATACGATACACCACTTATACTATAATACTATTTATTTTCGGAGTACATCGAGCTGTTAATATAATGCCCCGACTATCTCTACTTCTGTCGAAGCGTTGCCTTTTGGATAATCATGTTCTTCTGTGTTTGATAATAATCTTTTATATATCTATTCGTATTGATCTTCCTTCTCTTAAATTCATTGTTTAAATTTCATTAAATAATCTGTAACAATCTCTCCCAGTCAAATCTATTCTGTAAATTGCATGAAGCATTGTATAACATTCATAAATTTGCATAGTATATGGTACACCATCTGCTGAATCTAAAACAAAGGCAATAGTTCTTTCAGAAACATAGACCGACAAAACAGCTTGGATAGCAACATACATAGCAGGAGAATTCAATATTTTAAGAATTATTTGAGGTATTTTTTTCAGTTAGCCTTTGGATTTCAGTTTTGCATTCAGTTTAAGGAGTGATATACTATATAAAAAATAGTGTCGTCTTTAAAATAAATCGATATTTTCAAATTCAAATTTTTAGAAAAATGTTATTTTTAAAATTTCAACATTTTTAGTTTTAACATTTTCTATTTTTAAACATATTTAAAATGTTATATTTACAAATTATTTTATAATTTCAATGAATATTTAAAATTCAAAAATAAAGATGTTATCTTCAGAACGTGTCATTTCATAATCTGGTATCCAGATTCTGGTTTAAGCAACCCACAAATCAGGTTGTTATACGATAAATGTAGTACAATAAATTATTATTAATTTTTTCCACCATATCCGCCATTTCTTCTTCATTTTAAATTGAATTATCGAACTTAACTCAATTAAAAATGGCATAAATTATTTCAATTAAAATCCGATAGCCAAGTCGCATTTTTCCAAAATTAATGACAAAATAAAATTTCAGTTAAAACTAATTAAATTTCCAAGCTAATTGTATGAAATAAATAAAATTCAGTTAATTTGTTGGAGATTAGCAAAGCGGAATTGGGTTGGTTTGGGCAACAAATATATTATTCTAGGTTCAAATTAAAATTAAAAAAATTAGTTATAAAAAAGTCAGTTGGTCGTAAATAATATTATTACTTTAGGACAAATCTTGAATTGTTTGTAATAAATCATAATAATAAATTGTTGGTTTGCCAATTTGATTGTTATTATTGCAATATCTATAAATATTTTATTTATTTTGGAAACCTTTAGATATCCAAGAGCATGAGGCAAATTCGGATTTTTGTAACAGAGAGTAACAGATGTCTTCCAAAGAAATTCCACATTATTATTATTATTTTTAATATATATTTATTCCAGTCTGAGTCAAATTATTTAAAATAGCCAGGCGTCCCCAAATAATTATTTGTAATTATAAAATTAAACTAAGTGCACCTGCCGTGTTTGCATCTATGTGTATAATATAACAAATATATTGAGTGTCACGGCAATTTCCTGTAAAATATATCACTTAATTCATTAGTTTTTCTAGTCTGCAAAATAAAATTTAAGTCATGAATTTCGTAGGCAAAAATTAATGGATTTTCAAAAGTATTTCAATTTTAATTTATAAATTGAATTTGATTATATAATATATAAGTTTATTGGTATAATTAATTTTTATATATATTTTTAATATTGATTAATAATATATATAATAATACTGATTATTTTATTTATCATTTAAAATAATACATGTACTTTTAGAAAACTTTCTAAAAAATATTTAATTTTCTTTTGCAACATAAAAACAGAAATTTTCTTCAAAATATATGGTAATTTTTGACAATTTGTATTCTCCAAAAAATAATTTTGCATTTGATGTCAGTGAACAAAAATAAATTGTTAAATGAAAATTATTATTATTATTATTATTATTATTATTATTGTTATTATTATTATTATTATTATTATTATCATTATTATTATTATTATTATTATTATTATTATTATTATTATTATTATTATTATTATTATTATTATTATTATTATTATTATTATTATTATTATTATTATTATTATTATTATTATTATTATTATTATTATTATTATTATTATTATTATTATTATTATTATTATTATTATTATTATTATTATTATTATTATTATTATTATTATTATTATTAGAAATTATTAATTTTTCATATTTTTTTGGTTTTATATCCTTTAAAATTTGAACATTCTGAGAATATAAACACTACCAAAAGTTCTTATATGGAGGCTACATAAATTGGTATAAATAAAATTTAAATACATTAATAATAGTGACCAAAGCAATAAAAGTCTAATAAAAATTCTAAAAAATAATTAAAGTTTGTTGGGTTATTATTTATTAAATTATTTATCTCTTTATTGATCTTGGAGAGAGGGTTAATTTTATTATTTAGTGATTCATCGCTCGGGTTTTCGACATTGCTACCAAATCATTTTTTTTATAAATTAATTTGTATTTTGTATATCATTTTCTGGTGAACCACCATTAATTTTATATTATTGTGTTTGTATTTGTTTCATTATTTGTTTTCTGTAAACACCTGTTTCCCCGAAATACGTTAATTTTTACCTTTCAAATTTAAATTTTGTTTATTAATTTTGAATTAATTTTAAACAACCGCGTTACAGCCTTCCTGTCCGGAAAGACTATAGAGATATAAGTAATAAGGAAACGTTCTTGAAGGCATTTTTCAAACCATCAACATTAATTAAGAATCTTCAGAAAGCACTGAATTATTATTCCAAAGGACAAGAAAGCGTGAAAGAGTATTGGAAGAAATTGGAGTAGTTAAGTAAAAGTATATTAAAATATAAAATGGATAAAGAAATCCTCATAAAATTTATATTTTTTAAATACACAAAATGTGTAATATTTAAGTTTGCTAAATATATTTGACAGTCATGGAAATGTGATAATTGAAGAAAACGATGAAAAATTGTTAGTGATGAATATAAAAAGTAAGGTATTAAAAAATAGAGTCGATTATAAAATATTATTCAATAAGAGGCAAACCAACTATTAATATGACTTTTGATGGAAGTTGAAGAAAGTGTAATGGAAATAATGGAAGTTGAAAACTAATATTTTATCAATGATAATGGATGAGAGTGGAAATATTTGATAAAGATATTCAGTCAAAATAAAAGATATAATTAGTATATATATATATTAATAAAATAGAAATGTCCTTAGAAAATGTAATAGTGAAAACCAAGGATAGTAAGATATGGATACAAGAAAATTATATGTAGCCGAAACCTTTTAAAAAGAGGGGAGTGTGAGTAAAATTAAAAATAACTTTAAAATAAATTTATTAATAAAACGAAAAGCACCAAATCGAATGTATATATTTTACTACAATATATTTCGACAGAATCACTGTCATCTTCACGTAGAATTGAAAATCAAACTAAATCAATATAAATTGCTCTTTTTTAAACAAACTAATTAACCAATTCATGAAATTTTTTAAAATTAATTTCGCTAAAAATTCACAAAATTCTGTTTTTTCAATTCAAACTATAAAAATTATTAAAACTTTTAAAACTCACAAAAGTTGAAATGAAACAAAATCTTAATAAATTTTTCACAAAATTGTGTTTATTAATATTAATCAATTTCTTCAGTCGATAGTGATCAGGAACTTGAAGACGGAGATGACGGACAGTCATTCCAATGTATGTGGCATTGCACCCATGACATAAATATTCATAACCAAGATCCCAACACCATCTAAGGAAGAATTGAAATCCACTAATAAACACGAAGTTAAAAAAACAGGAATTAGATACCACCTTCAAACATTGAAATGTAAACCTAAACAAAAAACTGTGCTTGCTGATATAAATCAATTCCCTCAGTCGACAGTTATCCAGAACTTGAGAACGGAGATGATGGACAATCATTCCAATGTATGTCAACTGTATTTAGCAAACTTAAATATTCCACATTTTGTGTATTTAAAAATATAGAAATTTTATGAGAATTTCTTTATCCATTTTACATTTTAATATACTTTTACTTAACTACTCCAATTTCTTCCAATACTCTTTCAGGCTTTCCTGTTCTTTGGAATAATAATTTAGTGCTTTCTGAAGATTCTTAATTAATTTTGATGGTTTTAAAAATGCCTTCAAGAACTTTTCCTTATTACTTATATCGGTTTTATTTCATCTTAAATCTCTATAGCCTTTCCAGACAAGAAAGCTGTAACGCGGCTGTTTTTGGTGCTTTTCGTTTTATTTAAATCAATACCATTATTTAGTGATTGTTATAATTTATTAATAGTATGTTGAATTGAATTATTATGAAATGTCAAAAAATGTTGTTGTTGTGAAATAGATTTATTATTGGGATTTGTTATCTTAAATAATTTGGGATTACTATGTATATTGTAAACACAATGAGTTCCGACAAAATCTGTAACGATAAGTCTATAGAAAGAAAGTAAAGTTAATTACATTTCAGATATTGGTATGAAAATAAATTTATTAAAGGCGATTTTAAATCAAGTGGTTTATACTTAAATATAACAGTCTACTTATACAAGTAATGAGCTACTCTCTGTTGGTAATTGGTAAAGAATGAATTGTTGAGTTATTTTGTTGGAAATAAAACTTAGTTGTGTTTCGTCTTTTTGTTGTGAAAAAGGACGTGGAATTAGATTATGATTAAATTTGTGATTAATATAATTTTGTGATTACTGCTTATTAATAATTTGTGATTTATATAAACCATGCGATTGTGATACTGCTTAATTTCAGCAATCTACACAATTATTACTTTGTGGTTGCATTATAGAAACGCAAAGTATGCTATACATTTATGCTGCATCCCATATGGTGCCCAATCATTTCGAAACCCAAATAACTCAGAACTCGAGAAAAAACAGCATAGAAATCATAGAATAGTTACGTTGACTTAGACATTTCAGCCTTTATAAGTTATGCAAATTTCTAAATTACAGAGTTCAACATTAGAGAGTTTTTCTACTTCAAACAAACATAAACATTAGAACTCTCTGTTTTCAAAGTATTTATTTTTCGAACAGTATTTTAGCTTTAAGAAAAAATATTTTATTAAAAATTTATAAATTACTAAGTTTAAAACAGCGGTTTTAGTATTCAGCGTTCACTTTGCTTTTAAAAACTAATTAAAAGATTTTATATATATATATATATATTATTGAGAGAAGATGTATGTTTAAAAGTCATACGATGTAATAAAGAAGGTATGTTTTCGAAATAATGCATGAAATATTGATTTGTCTTTAGAGAAAAATAGAATAATGAAATATTTTAGGAGGTCATTACAGAATTTACCGATTTTTTTTTATTTTCATTAAAACAATAAATAAAAAATTAAAATTTTTAATTTATTCTTAAATGAAAATACACGAAATATCATAAAAAGAATCAATGATGACCAACNATATTTAAAAATAATAGAGTTTTATTATATTATTATACATTTATTATAATAAAATTTGATATACCAGATATATATTTAAATCCAAACAAATAAAACAAAACATTTATTTGCTGTTTTAATTGTCAATAACTGACGTACAAATTTTATTATTAATTTTAATTTCTGGAAAAGTTATTTGTTTAAATAATTAAAGTTAAATAAATTATTTTTGAGCAAATAAATTTTTTTACATTTCACAAATATTTTACATTTTGGAAAAATTTAATAACTTGAAAATAAATAATTGAAACATAATTTTAAAAAAAAATGATATTAATGAAAATAAATATTATTAATACTAATATATGTTTAAAAAGTTAAATAGTACATACGTATTAGAAACTCTCTCAAAAATTATATAAAAGATATATTTTCTAGCTTGTTACTAATGTTAAAATAAATTTCAATATTCTCTAAAATGTTATAAATTCTTTTTTTAATTTAAATTAAAATTATATTACCATCTGTCTATTTCTGCAATTTATGGAATGCAAAAAGAATTAAAATTAAAGATGGTAATTATATTGCATTTGCATTTTGTCAATTTAATATAATTTTTTAGAGTATTACATATCAAAATCTGAAAAAGAAAATTGTTGAAATATTTGAGAAAATTTAATCATTAAATAGAATGTTACTTTTTGTTTAAATTTATTTTGTCAAATAAAAAAGTTTTATTATATATCATCACAATTTTTGGACATAAAAATCGGAAATTATCCTTATCCAAAAAATAAATTCATTCCTTTATTGTCATAGTAAACCCATGGGATTAGTCTAAAATGGATAGTCCTATTGCTATATTGAATTGCCAAAAATTTAATTATAAGAAAATATATATTACAGAAATTCTGGTCATTGTGTTTTTTATTTTTATTACTTTTTATAGTTTAAATAAATAAATTATGTCTTGCATTTTATCTACAAAAGAATATTTTGATTATGAGATTAAAAAGGAAAATCTTTAACGTTGAAATTAATTTCTTTGTTGAAAATATCGGCTTTCACTTATATCAATGTTACACCTGTAAATAATTGAAAATAAGGTTTAAATTAACTTTTAATATGTTATCGCTAATTCCAAGTACCCATAAAATTGAAAGTCATAAAAAGTAAATTTGTTATTGTAATAATATAAAATTTATTTTTTGGCATTTTAATAACTTTTATGTCATGGTAATCGGGTTTTGTTGTAATATCTTGTTACAAATAAATTTTTAATGACCAATTCATATATTAAGAGTGTCATCTTAATAAATTACAAAAAATAATCTTTTAGCATGTGCCTTAATCTATATTAAACAAGACCTCCTTTGACCCCTTTGGATTTGTGAAAATGCAAAATTGTTATCCTCAAAACTCATGACCTATAAGAAATTTTATTTTGACTGTTTTATTCGTAAAAATACTGCAATTTGATTACAGTTTGATGCAAAGTATATCCAGTTACAATATAAAGAATTCTTTAATATGACTACTCGGTGAAGTTTGTACATTAAGCGCAAAAAATATATAGTTTCCTTTTCAGGAATTATTCGACACTGTTAAGGCATAGTTCCATATAATTGCAAATCATTAAGCAACAAATGGAAGGCTCAGTCAAGTAGTGTAAAATTATTATTTGTAATAAAATCCATAAAATATTTAAATGTAATATTATTAAATATTTGTTCTTTTCGTATTATTATTCGTATTAAGTAGAGCATTTAAACAGATGTTTTAAACAAAAGATAATACATTAAAATAAAAAGTCAAGTATTTATATTCTTTAATGAAATAAATTTTTTGTATTTTATTGTATTTAAAATTAAACAATTTTTGCGAAAAAATAAGCTATATAATTCGATAGTTATCTATATCAAATGTGAATATTCCATACTCGTTCTCATTAATTAAAACAATTTTGTAGTTCAGTCAATTTTGACAGTATCAAATTATTTATACTTTTGTATTTAAATTTGTTTTAAATTGTTTACTAAAATGTTATTATAGTCCTTAATTTTAAAAATAATAGATAAATTATTCTACTAACTTTTTTTACAGATTGAATTCCATGATTAAATTAATATGTAGAAATAATAGAAATAGCTCACAAAATTATAAATTCTCTGTTACTAATTGATTTTTTCACGAATCCAATGCGTAACCGCTCTATGTCATTTTACATTATTTTTCTTTTCAAAACAACAAAATTTGGATATCCTATAAAAGTTATTCATTTATCTCATAAATCACTGAAATATAAGCTAAATTATTTTTTATAAAGATATTCGCTCTCATATTTTTTTAAAATCGCATTGAGATTTTTTTTCTAATTTTTTTAACTATTTATTTTATAATAACACAGATTTTTATTAAACAACATTATAACAATTTCTATCATTGAAAAACTATCTAATCAACTGAATAAAGAATTACAATGAATTTGGAAAATAAATAGCATAAAATAAAAATTTTAATATACTCAAAATAATCTAAATCATTTATAAATAAATTAAAAAATAATTGTTAAAATTGTTGTACTAATTGTTAAAATAAATTTCAATATAAAGTTTATAAAATTCAATTACCCGTGAAAATATCAAATGAAACTTATTTAAAAATAGACACAACAAATCCTTTAAAAATGATACTCCTAAAATGTCGAATGCGAAACATAATTTTATTATCAACTTCGATATTTTCTATTTTCTAGTTTTTATAAAAATATTTATACAGATCATTTAAAGAAAAGACAAAATGATTTATAAATATTAAAAACTATAATTTTTAAAAACTGGCTTGAAAATTGGCAAAATGTTTAATATTACAATTTTTATGAGGTAGTAATGAATAAGAAGTAAAGCCATTTTTGGTTATACATGTTATGTTATACATGACTTTATTCATTTTTCTGTGTCACGAAAAGAAAATATTTAGTAGTTGTTATCGAAATTTTGCATAAAAAATTAAAATTAGAAATAATTATTATATTATAATTTCTCACTATTTAAACACAAAAAATAACATTCTAAAAATTATAATAAAATTATTTTTTAAAATCGACAAAATTGACAATTGACAATTAATTGTGCAAAAATGTTTTTATCTAGTTTTTAATTGTTATGAATAGGTTTTAACTTGAAATCTATTCCAAATTAAATATTGTCCATTTAATCAGATGACTATAATTAGTGATTTCTTGATTAAGTTTCTAACTTTACCTTTTAAAGTAAAATTTTTAAGCATAAGCTTTGATCCCCATTTAATAGGTAAAACTAAAAATAACAATTAAACTATAAAAATTTAATAGAAAAAATTCAATTAATTAAATTAAATCAAAATGAAAATGATTTCTTGCCATATATATATCCACTAATATTCAGAATGTATTTATATATGAAATTCACTAAGAAACCCGACAGGTTGAACTTGATATGAATATTTATAAAATATTATAAAATGACAAAGGTACCAATAAGCAAAATATCATTTTCATTATGATATATTTAGAACATTTCAGACTTTGAAAAAATTAAAAGTCATAAATAAAAAATTCAATAAACCCTTAATTTTAATTTAAAAAAGTGGGCTTTAATAAATATTTTATATTTATCTGTTTTTGTTTCTTATTGTATATACAAATTTATTTATTTGTAAAAATTGTATAGAATTATAATGCCGTTGTTTGTTGTTTTCAGGTTCGGTGTAATTATTTTTTCACAAGAGTATGTAATATGAAAAACTATATAAATAAATATCTTGAAAAAAGAATTTAATTTACAAATTAATTTTAACATATCATACAAAGGATTACTTTAGTTAAACCGCGTTCTGCATTCAAAACTCATTAGAATGATTACTTTTTCTATTTATAAACAACTGAAAATAATAAGTAAACAGGTTATCCTCATTTTATTCAGATAAAATTAATTTAAAGAATCGGTAAAAATGCATTTAATGAAATGAATTTTAATTTTGCAATTGCTATATCATTCATAAATTTGCTGAGAATGTGTAATAAAGTATTCAAAAAAGAATGTATTATAAATTATTTAAAGAAATTTTGCATCTTATGTTGTAGATAATAAAAATATTTATTAATTTAACAATTAAAATATACAAAAACATATAAATAATAATGTATTTCATAAATATTATTATTATTATTATTATTATTATTATTATTATTATTATTATTATTATTATTATTATATAGTCCGAGTTTATCCGACAAGCAATTTTGTCCCCCATGGGTATTGGTTGTAAGGATATTGGTCACAATCAACATGTTGCAAAGGTATATTATTCAAGACAATGGAACATAATCAATACATTTATTAAACAGTAAAATAATTAAAAATTAAGAATGGTATTGTAAATATTGATGTACTCATATATATTGTTTGAAATTATCGAAGTTGAATTATTAACTGTTTTCATATATTCTATTGATACTTTGATTGTTTCGAATTTCACTTATTAATATTTCAATCTTTCTTAACATTATTAAATTAATAAATATTTTTATTATCTTACAACAAAATTGACGGTAAAACCTGATTGGATCATATGGCACCTGTTTCTGTTGATCATAAATTCAATGGAAATTCTCAGGCATTTTAGAGATGCTTTAGGATATTTTATGAAATGCATATCTTTATAAGTTCTATTGTAATTCATTAAATTCTTAGATTTGTGTTCACTGAATTGAAGTTGTCCATTGAAATTCGGACCAAACAAACTCTGTTGTCGATTGCTTCTCACTTTCTTTCTCGTTGAATTGTGATTGATATTATTTTCGTTCAACAAGTCAATGATTGAATCATTAAAATAACCTTTCATATCCCACTTCATCGATTTTATCTTCTCTGTATTCAATGAAGTTTCTGCTATATGCAATGGTATCAAAATTGGTTAATCCTTATTTAAGTCCAAAATCTTTAACAACTGTCGTGCATCACTTTCTCTATATAAAAGGAGATATTTGAAATGTAGATTCTTTTCGAAAATATTTTTGAATCAATATCAGAATTCGGAAGGACAACTAGATTCAAATCAACAATATTCAAAAATTTTGCTTTTTACATAATCCTGTATCCTACAATAAACTATATTGGCAAATGCTAAAATTCCTACAAAATAATTTTCGAGATTCAACAATTCAAATGATCAAAGAGTCATTTAATTCTAAAAAAAACAAAGATTTGTCAAAACAGCTTCCTTTGTTAAATAACGTTGGTAATGCACCAATTGGTCGAATTCTAATATAAACAAATAGTTATAATGATAATTACATATAAATGTTTATATAAATAATTGGTGGAGAATAATGAAGACAGTTAACATATATTAAAAAAATTAACTTTTACTAATGTTATTTCTCTCGAACATCTTCAATTCAATTTAAAATAATTCAACCATAAACTAATTATTTCAAAAACAACAAACGTTTAAAACTTGTGAATATTCGTGATTGCCATCCGACATATAAATCTAAATTTTAGATTATTTATTGAAAATAATTTATCAACTTTCCAATTTCTTGGGAAGCATTAAATTTGATATTTAGCAATTAATATGACCAGACAAAAGTTGTAAATTAATTTTCCTATAATTCATTCAAACTAACTAGAAAACAAAGTTTTGTTGTTATTTTAATTGCAGATCTTAAAATTAGAACCCAAAACTGAATTAATTTGAAAATTAAAAAAATTAAAAAATTAAAAAATAAATTAATCAAAACTTGAATGCAAATTTAATTTAAAAATTTAATAAAAAATAATTAAAATTTGTTTAAATTAGTTAACAATATCCCATTTTGACAATATTAAAAAATATGTATAAATTTCTGGTTTAATAAAGGAAATTAATTTATTTAAATAAATGTGGATCTAGTGAAAATATCTCAGACATTTTTCCATAAATACATTTTGAAGAAATTACTATATTAATGATTATACCGTTTATTAAAGAGGGAATGTCTACAATGAAAGAATCCGGACAACATTTGCGCTAAATATAAATAAAGATTTTGACTATTTATTATAAATAAAGCTCCATAAATTCGGGATTTTCTTTGATGTTAAAATTTAGAAAAATTATTTATATAAAAATTATTTAAAATAATTCTTAGCTTTAAAATTTTGATTCAACTTAAATAAAAATATTTTTATTTAATTAATATATTGTTGGGTTTGTGTAAATTAAATCCAAACAATAAAAATGTATAATTTAATAAAATACAAAAAAACGAAATTTAATATTTTTTGAATGAAGCTAGTGACGAATGATGAGAAAATTAATTATGTAATTCTAAAATACAATTAATTATTCAAATAATTGAAACCAATTAATGAATCCTATTAGAAACATAATTCCCTAGTTTGAGAGGCCTTTCAAACTAAAATAAAATTATTTGCACTTATATAAAAATTTGTAAAAATAGAATTAAAAGAGTTGTAAGATGAAGAACCCCTCATATGAATGAAGGAAATTAATGAAATACCCACCCAAGAGGTCGAAGATATTGAAACGAATATTAAGTTCTATTAAACGAGAGTTAAGAAGAATTTAAGTGAACAATCTTCAGTAAAAATTATCTAAATTTGGGGAGGGGTTATCCATTAAATTATTTCACATTAATTATATTGGATTAGGGTATTCAACATGAGATAATTCGTATTAATTACACAAAACTAGATTTTGGAAAAAATGGTTTTGTCCTTAACAAGTGATTCCATTTTTTGACTACATTAAAACTGGATCAAAATGAGTTGTTTAGTTGTTTACAGTGCAAGCTTTCAGAAAAACAATAACTTTAATGAAATTTCTCATCAGAAAACATTATTTTTGCATTTGGAAGTTTATCCTATTTACATTTAACAAACTATCCAAAAATTAATTATTTATACAATAAAACAAAATATTATTCATTTGTAGAAGAATAATTTAATGTCAGAGAAATAATCTAATCTGCGTAATAATGCGTAATTAAATAATATTCCTGTAAAGATATGAGCATATGAAAATTATTCTAATTATCGTTTTATATAAGGAATGAATAAATAAATATAGCTATGTTTCTAGAACAAGAGAATTGATGAATCAATCATAATGATGAACATATCATATGCATTTATTATATTATTTTCATTATAATATTACATATAATATTCATTATTATTATCATTATTATTATTATACATATAAAGTGATTATTTCTTAGTAGCAGAATTAATTAAATGGTAAACATGTAAATGATAATATAAGTCTTTTGTTGCAAAGTATATATTCAATAAAATGAAATAATTTTTGATTATAAATATAAAAAAAATAATTGATAAGGATTATTTTTATAAACGAAAATTTTATAAATAATTCGGACTAAAGTTATATTTTTTACCTATGTTTTATAGTTACTGTAGTATTTTGATAGTGTAAATTTGTGTATTTGAAATTGAAGATCCCGATAGAGTCTCCTTTAAAATTAGTATCAGGATATTTAGTTTGTCTGTATATAACTGTATGAAAGCGTGTGCTTTTGTACAACAAAATAAATATTTATTAACAATAATAGAACTGATAGTATGGGATATATAGTAATATACCAAAAACTATTTTGAAACAAAATATAAAAATAACCTAATCACAAGAGTTTTGGAATAATATATTTTTTTGAAAGTTTTTTTCATACCTCAAAGTAATTTTCATAACTCATAATTTATATCTATTTAGTTGTAATCCATTTTTCTTTTTCTCAGATCATATATATCTATTGGTTGTCAATTCTTTATAGTTATTTAATTTGTGTAGAGATTAGATTTTCACATTACAAATCATTATTTCTTTAAGTAATTGTTTTTAACAATTCCCAACAACTAAAATTAAAAAATGAAAAAAATAATAATAATAATAATAATAATAATAATAATAATAATAATGAACGTCATACATATATATATATATATAATTATTAATTATATTTTGATTTTTAGGAAATGTATCAAATTTGGATAGTTATTGTACTAGGATCAGAAATAATTTGTAAGTTTATTTTTGTTATTATTACTTTTAATTTATAAATATTTTAAATTTTAAATTTTATATTTAAATAAACTAATTTTCTATATTTCATTAAATGATTAATTATAATCAGAAATCTTTTTCCAAACGATGAATAAAATTATTTATTTATTTAGTCAATAAAACTTTGAATTAATATTTAATCAAGCGGATTTTCTAACAATGCAACATAGTTCCTATGTAAATGTTTCTGCTTTTTTTTGAATAATTATAATAAGTAATTCATTAGAAGTTGATTGTGAACTGATAAAGATTAAATGAAGCTAAATTTTAAGAAACATTTTTTTGCATTTCAATCTGACAACATTCACCGAGAAATATGAATTGCAAATATTGAAAGTATTAACTTGCGATTTGTTAAAAATGAGATGCAAAATAATATTCAATTATATTCTAATAAAAATATTAATTACCTTAGAAAGTTTGTCGTATTTCTTAATAATTGTTTAGAATCGTTTTTCTTTTTTTTCGCTTTTGATTTGTTTTTTAACGTTTATCATTTCATTCATATATATTTAGTCTTATCGTTTATTCTTCTACTTTCCAAATTCGTTTAATCATTTTTATTAATATCTTTTGAAAATATCTTGGAACAATTTCACTAGAGTAAGTGAATTGGTTGATGAGGTAAATAAAATTAACAATAGGTGTAAGAACGATGAGCCTAGATATATGGTGGTATTGCTGCATTGGAAGGGTTTTACATATTATTAGAGAATAGTTTGGAAACTTAAATTTTAAGGTCGTCTCTAATTCATGGGAAATGCGCCATATGGGTAATAATAAATTTAAAACTCCGGTTGGATTGTGTTCACATCACATTAATCAATTTAAATGTAATGGATGCAATGCTGTATAAATCGGAGTGATTTCCCCTCTTCTTTGTACTCGAGTTAATGAGCATTGCTGACTAAAGGGATTGACTATTATCAGCGAACACGTTAAACTCTGTATGAGTAAAATGAGTATATATGATATAAGTAATCTAATAATTAAATTACCAAATTAATAATTATAGTGAATGATTTGTTGCATGTGTGTATTTTATTGCACGCCTGAAACATGTCACACATTTCATGTTTATTATTACACAATAGTCTATTATTCTAAATAGATAAACACTTGACCTGTTATGTCATAAAATAGAATATACGAGACTATTGCGACCACGATGAAAAGCAAAGAAATGTCTTTGATCAAGCATAATTAGACAAGAAAAACAGGAAGAAATATGATGAAATTCCATTTGAAAATATTTGCAAGAGAGGCATTTGATCACAAACAAATATCGTGGGAGATTTACAAAACGCTTTGAGCTATCGAAAAGCCAAATCAACTGTCGACGGCTTCATCAATACTATAGAGATAGTTTTGAGCGTGTGATGAGGCACAAAAGTAGTAAATTAACAATATTTTCGATAAAATATTGTTAGGATTTGTGAAAAATACAGAAGCGAAATCCAGCGTTACGAAATTGCAGATGAATTAATTAAAGCAAAGAAAAAGGAAAGTTGACAATGAAGAAGAACAGAGGTCCAGCTCCTAAAATCTATTTTGAAAATATGAAAGAATCGAAATTCCATGAAAATGTAGATGTAATGATTAAAAGGAACTATGCCAAACTCTAAACCTTTGTATAAGGATAATAATTTCCAAAGCAAAAATAATGAAATTTTCAACAGACCTAATTGCTTTCAACGCCAAATTCAATGTTATGGCTGCAAAGAAGGTCATATTAGACCAGAATATTCAAATATTATATGTTGCAATTGCAATGGGAATGGACATTTACAATTTCAATGTTTTGACAAGAATACTGAACGATATTATATTTCAAAGAGCCAACAATAATAAAGGAAGTGAGAATTTTAGAAATTTCAATAGCGAAATTTTAGAAATTATGGAAATTCTAATAATGAGAAAAGTCATGAATTTTAGGAACTTTAGGAATTTTAGAAGATGATTAGAAACAACGTGTCGCAGATATGGATGATGATAACTTACTAATGGAGGATCGATTTAATGACGAGTCGGAAACCTAACAACTCCAATCAAATAGGACGCGCTAGCTTAATAAAAATAATTTTAATGAATTTACATACTTAAATATTGATGACCTGGAATGTATGAACATAAAGAAGGATGAAACCTTTGCAATAAATGAAAATAATGATGAATGAATTTAAAAATAATTTTAAGGATTTTTATGAAAATTATTTAAATTTAATTAATGATGATAGTAGGCCATTTATTAAGATTGAAATGAATAATATAGAATTCAATTGCTTATTAGTTGACATTTTTGAACATCCTCTCGAAAATAATTAGAATAATAATAATAATATATTATATTTATTAAATTTTAATTTTAAGTAAAATTTTTTTTAAAAAATCCAGAAAAAGAAAGTATATCATTATATTATATTATATTTATAACCAATGAGAATTAAGAAAAAGGAAATAAAAGAAAGATAGAAATATATTTTCGGGGAGGAGATTGCTAAATTCCAGGAGATTGACAAGGACCATCTTATAGTTGAAAGTTTTTTCATTAAATACATTATTCGCTTTATTGTTTTAAATAATAATAATAATATAATTATATAATAATATATAATTTATTAATAATATATAATATTAATTATATAGATAATATATAAGGAAAAATAATATATAATCATTATATCAAAGTGTTACAATTAAAGATGCATAGTCATAAAATATTTAATTATTCAAAAGAAATATTATACAGAAATATTTAAATTTCAAATTACAAAAATTTTGAAAAATAAAATCAATTATAAATTTCTATTGTTAAAAAAAGAATGAATTAATTATTTATTTAAATCTTTTAAGAATTTTACATTTTCTATTTCGTCTTGAAGTATAATGTAAAGTTCATGAAAAAACAAGTTTTTTTGAATATATTTTTTCACATTATTTTTTATTTTAAAATGTAAATTTTGAAAAGTAAATTTTTTTTGACAAAATAAGATTTCTGTGTTTTCGTAAAAAATATAATTATTTATGGGACATAGGTCTAACAGATATTTTAAAGCATAAAATACAAACAAATTGTAATCCAGTAATGATTAAATTAAGAAGTCAACCCATACATTACGAGAATAAACATAAAGAAGTAATAGAAAACTTGGAGAATAATGAGATTATAAGGAAATGTGAATCCCATTGCGAAGAAAAATAGAAATGATATTCGAATGTGCTTTAGAATATTAAGTGAAAACACTATTAACCTGGCATTTCCAATTCATAATGTTGATGAAATATTTGACTCATTAAATGGATATATGCATTTTATTTTATTTGATTTAGGAAGCGCGTACTATCAAGTTAAACTTGAAGAAGAATCAAGAGAAACATTAGATTTTTCAACAAAATATGGACAGTGTTGTTTTAATAGAATTTAATTTTGCATTGCAGCAGTTCCATCAACATTCCAAAAACGAATGTCTATTATAATTGGAGACATGATGTGTAAGGAAGCCCTGATATATTAAAATAATATTTTAACCTTTTCCAAGAAAATTAATGAACATAAGAAAAGTATTGAAAAATTATTTAAAAGAATTAGCGACTTAGAGTTGAAAATCAATTTCAATAAATGTAAATTTTTCGTAACAAAAATTAAATTTTATGTGACACGTGATAAATAGAAGTATTAAAATATTTTAACATCAAAATCGTTTTCATAGGTTATCGTCAAATGAATCATTTAAAGGTTTTCATTGATTTTTGCAATCTACTTAAGATAACGTTTAGTGGAAACTAAAGATCACTTCACTAAATATGTTGATTTAGAAGTTGCTAAATGCTAAGATGAAAGAACAGTATTTAACATTCTATTAAATAAATAGATATTAAAATTTGGTTCATCAAAAGTAATCTAAGTAGATGAAGGGAACTAGCAAAGGGATTTAAACTACTTGCAACTAAATATAATATCAATTTAAATTTCTCGAGCCCATATCTTCACCAGAAAAATGGCTCGATGTAAAGACAATTTTGAACAATACGAGATTGGATACAATGTCCAACCGGTTAAGACAATCATAAAAGAATTCATAGAATTTTCAACATTTTGGATAAAGTGTTAGTTAAAATAAATTTACAAAATAAAGATGATAGTAGATACAGAGGTCCCATGGAAATAACATAGAAAATACATGAAAACAGTTATGAAATGTTATATAATTTAGGTTTTTCGATCATTTGGAATATTGAATAGTTAAAGCCTTTTAAAGCGAGGGGATATAAGTAATATAATAATTAAATTACCTAATTAATAATTATCGTGAATGGTTTGATACCTGTGTGTATGTTTGAAACATGGCTCGTATTTCATGTTCATTATTACATTATAGTCTTTGATCCTAAAGAGATAAATACTTGAACTGTTATGTTAGATATTAGAATTTATATTGATTTATTTAACATTTGATTTTAAAATTTATGAAAATTTATTTTACTTATTAAATTAAGAAGTTAAATAATTTTGAAATTCTATTTTTAAAATGTTTTTAAATTTATAGATTTCTAAAATTACTAAAATTCTTATATTATATCTATAATATATTCTATTCTTCCTGATGATGACAAGAAAAAATTGTCGAAATATATAGTAAAAGAAATGTCTGAATGGCGGTTTCTTATAATTTTAAAACATTTACAATTGTTATAAAAAGATTCACTAAACTCCATATGCCATGTCCTTATATAATAGATATATTAACCTTAGCTTTTTAATTGTATTGTTTTATTACTTGGCTTCGCCCGAGATTAATTTAAAGTCATTCTTTATTAATTACACCAGAGTCTCTTTTTACACGGTCTATTTTTACACGGTATTACTTTAACACGGTTTTTTACACGATTTATTTATATTTACACGGTTTTGGAAAATATTTTTATTGAAAACGATCCCAATTTTGAGCGAGGTTTCTTAAATTTCTTAATTCTACTGTTATTGGATCTAATCTACGAAAATGCTTTTTTTTTCTTTGTTAGTAATTTTTTTACATTATTTTTAACACGGTTTTTTACACGATTTATTTAAATTTACACGATTTATTTAAATTTACACGTTTTTTTTTACACGGTACCTATCCACCGTGTAAAAAAAGACTTAGGTGTATAATAGATTTTTTTTATTTTGTCATTACACATTTATTTCAATACTTGGCTAAAATACAATAAGTCTTAAAGAAAACTTTTAGAATTTTGAAAATCTACTCATTTGTTATTATTTTTCATTCAAAATTTATAATTAAATAATCCGAAGAATGAATTTTGTAAAATTTGACTTTCTTTGTAACCATATATTATGAATGTTATCTTTCAATTCACAAGGATACAATTTGCATAATAAAAATAATTAAAAAATGACAAGATAAACACGATTTCAGTTATTTCAAATTTAGTAAATAAAAGTTTAACTTATTAATTGTCGTTCATAGCTCAATTTCATTTACTAAATTTGAGAAAAAGCATTTCAAAATATTTAAACGTCAGCTTTAGGATAATCCAAAGGAAGAATTTATTCAGTGGCTAAGAATATTCAAAGATTTATAAAAAATCAAATTTAACTGGAGACCACAGATAAGAAGATCTATTAACCCTCGTTCCAGCCAATATATTCATGTCTCTCGACGGGTGATAGGATTTAGAACGCAGGTTTATTAAGCGTTCTTCATCTATCTTCTTTAGATTCAAATTGAAACAATTAAAACTGGAGCCTTCAAAATCAATCGATAAATTTATGATCAAAGTTCGTTAAGCAGCTCGTAAATCCTCAACTCCAGCTTTTTCTATTGAAGAACACTACAATATTCTAATTTTTGATAATCTTGTTGCGGGTATATAATCTAACGAAATCCGGCAGCGACTCCTAAAATCCGAAGATATCAAATTCAAATTTACACTAAAATCGGCTCTTTCCATGGAGTTGGATATGAAAGATTCAACATCATATCATCAATAACGAAACCAACCAATCTACGACAACCACCAACTTCACTATCCATAGTTAAAACCCGATGCCTCTGGTAATGGTAAGAGTAAGCACCCACTATCAAACTGCTCAGCTAATTATTCGAACCGCAAAAAATGCGGTAAAACTGACACTGGCATTCAGTTTGCTTATCAAAGAAAATTGGTTCGATTCAATAAACGGATACTAATACAATTTTATCCAAAAACTTCGATAAATTGGCATCAATGGAAGCCAAAAACTGAATCATCAAAGCCGATCTAGATGGTCATCCAGTCAAAGCCTTAATAGATATGGAATCAGATATCTTGTTCATATCACAAGAATTCTTAACGATATACAATTTAAAATTTAATCATTCAGGAGCCAAATCAATATTATTGGCAAACAATTCAAAACACTTAACTAGGACACTATAATGAGACAATCAAATTACAAGATACCACTCCAATTATCCAAAAACCTTATTAACCACTAATAATCGGAATGGATCTACTCAAGAGACATTCTAAAATGCATTTAGACCTTAGGGGCAAAGACTCCATTAATCAAGAAATCATCAAACTTCTAAAAAACGACATCATTCATGAAAGATCGAAGCCCCTAGAGAGTGTAGTTCTTTTTAATAAATGGAAACGATAAACAACACCTCGTGATAAATTATTCAAACACTATCAACAGATATACGAATTTGGGCTTTTATCCAATGCCACGAATAGACGATTTCCTAGATAGTATCCAGAAATTTGATCTACAGAAAAGTAGATATTAAATCAGTTTATCATCAGAAATTTGTCGTAAACTGTTCGAATTCAAAAAGCTACGTTACGCATGCACAAACGCTGTTCCAATATTTCAGAGACCGTCGACAAATTTATCAAAAAACGATCGCATATCTCGAATAAATATGTTCACTATTCATAACTTATTTTCACTTTTCGCACTTCGGATTTACACCCTGTATCCACAGCGATAGAGGTACTCGATTCGATAGTCAATCATATCAAAATGTCTTATTAAGTTACGGAGTAGTAAAAAGCAGAAAAACTCCATATCACACTCAAGGAAACGGCAATGCGAGAGAACTAATGGAACAATCTCAAAACAATAAACCTCGCACTTATGGAATATAACTTAGATTAGAGCGACTGGGAAAAAGTCCTAAACACGGAACACTCTCGTCCATTAGAGCTCTTTTCTGTGAGTCAACAAACTCTACCCCCACATGACTGAATGTTCAACCTCCAAAGATTATCAATAAAAGGTCAAGATATTCTAGATTACTTACGAAATGATAATCAGGAAATTTTACTTAAGCGCCATATCCGGTTAAAGAACGATCCACTAGTAAGCGATGTAAAATTACTGGAAATGATTTCACCTAATTTCGCCTGAATTCAACACAAAGATGGAAAAGTAGACTATGTATCAACAAGTCATCTGGCATCATCAGCCACCACAAGCCCAGTAAATGAACTAAAACCGGACGCCGAAAACGCTATTCATTTCGTAAACGAAACCCAGGTACCTCTCATAGATATAAATAATAGCCAACCTAGCGATCAAGCTGCAAACTGAGTGTCAAGTTATGATCATCAAATCAAGACTTCTATCGCTTCATTTCTTAGCAGTGAAGAATGAAATAGATGTTGTTTTAATAACTGGAATTTCACGATTTCAGTTATTTCAAATTTAGTAAATAAAAGCTTAAATTGTTAATTGTCTTTCATAGCTCAATAACCTAGAAAAGGTAATAGAATTACTAAACATAAAAAAGATACTCTAATAAAAGAAGGGAAAGCAAGAAATATACAAATTCTCCTAAAGCAGCAGTTAGTGTAATACCGTTAGAAAAATAATGCATGAAGATAGTTGTGGAAATTGTATTTGGTACTGTTTTAGTAAATAGCCTTATTACATATAAAATTTATTAAATTACAATAGCCTAATAAAGCAACTTCGATTTAGTAAACATCACTTACAGTAAATAACCGAGAAGGAAAAACGCCCAATTATCCTGGAAGAAATGTCATAATTGTTATGAACAAAATTAAGAACAATATTGCAATGAAATAGACATAAATATATGTTAAACCAAATGATAATCTCTGTGGAATATTTTAATAAAATATATTACTTAAGCACAATAAAAAGTCTTTAGGAAGTTTCTTTCATTTTAAGCTTTCAAATATTTGTGTTTTAGTTAACAGTTTTGTTTAATGTTATCATGTAGCATTTAAATGTAAATTAATTGAAAGTAAGAAGTGATAAACTTTTTTGTTAAAAGAAAAAAAAACTTGTTTACTTCCTAAATATTAATGACTATAAATAAACAAATTTGATTTAAAACAAATTTTGAAATAAAAAGAAATAAAATTAAGAATAATCGATTCATGATGAAAATAAAAAAATAAAATCATTATAATTATGTAAAATTTATATAATTCTTTTAATTACAATGGTAAATGAGAACGCTTCAATAAATGCTTTATTTAAATAAAACAAACATAATCAGAAAGCTTACATAAGTTTTGATGATCTTGCTTTCATGGATTTCATTACTTTTAACTATCTCTCAATTATATTTTTATTAAACTTCAAAAGTTCAAATTAAAATTTAGTTTAATATGAAATTGTAATTTTCAAAAATTAATTAAAATAAGTTAAAAAATAAAAAGAAGAAAATTCTTTGAAAAAAATAAATTCAAATTCATTCAAAAAAGAGATTTCAAAATGTATTTTATTAAATTGAAACAAAAAACAATCAATTATTTTTGTTTTTAAATGAACTTATTCACTCATTTAAAACAAATCAATAAAAAATCTGTTATAAATAATTTATGTAAAATCAAATTAATAATTCTGGTACAATAATTTTTCTTGATACAAAAATTCGTTATCAATTATTGGAAATAAACTTTAAATTTTTTACAGCTATGAAAATTAAAATATCTACTTTGACGTTTTTAATCACATTGATGAATTTTGTTTGCTCAAGTTGTCTTTATATCTCTTGTTGTCACGGAAATTTTCATGACAGAATTACCTAAACAAAATTCTCCTAATTTCAAAGTACGAATTTTCCTAATGACAATTCTTGCAAAATTATTTGGTGATATAGTCAACATTAGGTCTACTCAAGAGACTGGGAAAATATTTTCCAGAAATTGGCACAAAAAATTAAATCTAATATAAACTCAGCCTTTCCAGTTGAATTGAATTTCTAGAAATCGAGAATAATGTCTTTTCTGCCTTTAATTAGTGGTTAAGTTTTAATTAATAATTCTAAAGTAAATCTCATTCAAATAATTGTAGTAATTAAGCAAAGCAATTTTTAATTAAACTTTAATTGAACAAAATATTAAATATTTCAACTAGAATAATAATAATAATAATAATAATAATAATAATAATAATAATAATAATAATAATAATAATAATAATAATAATAATAATAATAATAATAATAATAATAATAATACTAATAATAATAATAATAATAATAATAATAATAATAATAATAATAATAATAATAATAATAATAATAATAATAATAATAATAATAATAATAATAATAATAATAATAATAATAATAATAATAATAATAATAATAATAATAATAATAATAATAATAATAGTAATAATATATAATACTAAGGGCTCTGCCCCTGTTCGCTTCACTTCACTAACCCCGTTAGAACGTGGAGTTAATGTTAAAGTAAATATCCAGGGTATTCTTGGACAGGAGTAAGATTCAGTTTATTAATATGTTTACATAACTATGATAAAAGATAAAGATAGCATAAACCGTTTCAAAGTAATATAAAACGATAAGTACAAAAGAGTGAATACGTCATAAAAAAAATTCTCGTACAAACATCTCCTTATTAAAGTAAAATTCGGATGGAGGGGACCCTTAGCTTTTTTATATATAGAGAGATATTAATAATATATAATATTAATTATATAGATAATAAATAAAGAAAAATAATATATAATCATTTTATCAAAGTGTTACAATTAAAGATGCATAGTCAGAAAATATTTAATTATTCAAAAGAAATATTATACAGAAATTACAAAAATTTTGAAAAATAAAATCAATTATAACACTGTCTCAAAATTGTGCAATTCTAAATTTCTATCGTTAAAAAGAATGAATGAATTATTTATTTAATTCTTTTAAGAATTTTACATTTTTTATTTTTTCTTTAGATACAAAATAAAGTTCATGAAAAAACAAGTTCAATATATTTTTTCACATTATTTATTATTTTAAAATGGAAATTTTGAAAAGTAATTTTTTGTTGACTAAATAAGATTTCGTTAAAAAATATAATTATTTTAAATGAACTGTAAGAATCTTTACAAAAACGCAATAATTTGTGAAAGTGGAAATTATAAATGGTAGTATTCCACTTGAACTGCCAATTACGGTAGAAATCTTGTGGTACCCAGAACGTCACCCTTAAAAATTGTATCGGAACTACTTTGGTGATTTTATGTGATAGCAATAATAAATTTACAACTTTTATTAAACCAATAATTAAACCTTCAGATTGGGATCATAAATAGAATTATATCATAGAATCTTCTGTCGGTTTCTCATGCATTAGTTAATTTATATTCTTATATTCGTATGATGATAATGATCTTTTTTACTATAATTTACTATAATTAAACTATATAGTTGTTTATTTAAAAAGGCTAATAAGAATAATAAAAAATACAAAACACTACATTAATAATAAAAAATACCAACGCACTACAATATATATATATATATATATNACGCAACTGGGCGAAGTTGACCTCTTAAACTTGAAGCAATGTCAGTGACTCTATTCGCAACTGTATTCTGGATAAACCTATGCTTTTAACCTCTTAAGTGGATATGACAGATATATACGTCATCAACATATGCATTACAAAACGCATAAGACGAATAAAAATATATCATAAATATTACTTTTGTTAACATATTATTTTAATAAACATCATCCAATAAGATATTATTTTTTTTAACACTATGCCCAAGACGTATATATACGCTAGCGAATAACAAAACTCGCCGCTGAGGAGCGCATTTTGTCTGACAAAATAAACCACTTAAGAGGTTAAATTTATTTATCATATCTAGGCAAAACTCTTCTGCTACTATTATTAAACATTCACTAATGAATTCGACTTTCATGAATGGTTTTGATTTTTTTGCAATTGCATGAGATAACCGATAACTGGTTAGTGAAAATTCTGTTTTTTCCGAAAAACTGCCTTTAATTTGAAAACACTTTGTTCACGTATTTTTCCAACGATAGTTTCGTACACTTCACTATGGATGGTATCGTAATGCCTTTTCATATTATACTCCTTACATACCGAAATAATCTGTCGACATATTAAGCAGAATATTTTGCCTTTTTCTTGAATGAAAAAATATTTAATCTCCAATTTTCTAGAAACAAACGATATTCACTTTTAATCGATCGTTTTTTGCTGGTACTTGGCTTAATCTACAAATTGAACGGTTTTAATATTGTAAAACTAAAGAAAAATGAGTAATCGATAGGAAATGCTAATAAACTTAGCAGTTTTAATATTGTAAACCTTACAAATTTCTGTAAAGATACTCACCCCTATGTTCACAATAAAACTAAATTTCATTTTAATATTTCGCAATGCGTTCTTAAAATTACATTTAACTAAATAATTTTTTAATTTTAATTTAAAACATTAATTTTTAATTTTTTTGTATTTCTATTAAATTTTTGTTAATATTTGTTTAAAACGGCCACGAATTTGACATGACTGATATAGACTGTCATCGAAATATTTTAACTTAATTACATTTGATCTGTTTTTGTCCACAATTTCGTTTACCGTTTTGAAAAATTGTAGGTCCATATTTAATTTTCTATTTAATTATATAACAAATTTTGTGTAATAATGATTATTAAAAAATATAAAGTTTTAAAAATATTAAAAATATTATTCAAGTTATTTATCATGAGATTTCATACAGTTATCTCATAATTGTATTGAAAACAAAATAAATAAAAAAACACGTTTAATAATTCGAATACATAATTTTAATTAAAAAGATAATAAACTATAATAGTCAAATATTTACTGTAAAATAAATTATCTATTATTTAAAAACAAATTTATTTTATGCTTTTTTTACCTGCAAATATATGTTAAATATAATATTGAAGGATTAAAATAAAACTTGTCTACAGTTTTAGAGTTCTTTATAAATAATCTTCTATAGTTTATTTAAGTCGTGTTTATATTATTTAATATTTTCAAAAATACAGTTTTAATTATGCCAAAATAACATTTTTTTAAAAGAAACAAAAGAGTTTTATAATTTTAATAATTATTTTCAAAATTTTAAAACGTTAAATAGTATAGCATGTTTCTAATAGACGATTTTTTGAGAATTATCGATTGATTTTTATTTTTCTTAATTCCTGGTAGAAACAAGAAACTTTTCGAGGATTTAATTAACGCAGCCTTTTCATGTTGTGTTTCCAATGTTCCCAAAAATCTTTTCCTCAAATTGTGTAAGAAATCTTTAAAGAAAGTAAATTGCATAGAAAATAACAATTTCTTTAAAGCATAAATTGACATATTTTTTTTGATTGACATTTTTTTGACATTTTTGATTTGAAATTTATCAAAATTTACACTTTTGCAACGAAAGTAATTTTTTTGCATGTAAGGAATTTCGTAAATTTTATTTAACACTTACTATAATGTTATCTGAGAACTTTTCACAAGTTTCGTTGAAAATTTATACCAAAATTTGTTTTAATTTGATTGCGCTAATCGTTTCTTTTAATTAAATAAATATTATATATATATATATATAATTCAGTTTTAATTCAGTTTTAAAAATATTATTTTTGAACAAGTGTTGTAGATTTTAGAAAAGCAAAAATAATTTTATTATTGCATGCTTTTAAATAATCAGTATATAGATATATATTATTTTATTTATATTTTAACTGTATCGAAACTAAAGTTCTTATTGGTTTTAAAAATAATTTTATTTGTTTTTGATTTCGACTTTGATTTTTTTAAATCGATAATTTTCATATTAATGTTTATGGGACAATCGATCAAAACAATATATAATTATTTATTATTATTATTATTATTATTATTATTATTATTATTATTATTATTATTATTATTATTATTATTATTATTATTATTATTATTATTATCATTATTATTATTATATTAATACAACTTTTATTTTGTAACTTAAAAATTTTTTTTTATAAATTCACATGATTGGGAAATAGTTTTGGACAAGTTCATATATTATTTCGTTTAATTTAATTTTAAGTCAGAATATATTATTTAAAATCAGTTAAAACAAATGGATGAATTTGGCATTTTTTGAAGAAATTATTAATCCAGTTTCAGATAGACAATCCAATGTTTGTAAATAAAATCATGAAAGTATAAAGTGATAATTTTTTAGTAGCAGCATTTATTATTTAAAACAATAAAGTGATAATTCAGGCCTTTTGCTGAGAATAATGTTTTTAATGAAAAACCTTTAGACTATAAGATAGTCGTTGACAATATGTAAAATTGACAAGGACTATCTTATAGTCGAAAATATTTTCATTAAATACACTATTCGCAGCAAAAGGCTTAAATTATCACTTAACAGTTTAAATTATATGATAATTATGCTGGGGTTATAAAAAAATCAAATTAGAATTAATTATATTTAGAATAAAAGGAAGGAGAGATGTGAAAGTCTGGTCAGTGAGAAGGTCAATAATTTAAAGAAATATAAAGAGAACAAAGGTTCAAGAAAGTGTATTATTATAGGTGCAAAGCACAAAGATGTGAATTGTGAAAAATCGATAAAAGATTCAAATATCTAAATTAAAATCGGGAAAATTGATCATAAATGGAGTAAGTCACATGGTGATAACGGAATTTTCAAAAAGTACCAGGAAGAGTACGAAAAGATGCATAATAGTTAAAAAAACAAGAAAAAGAAATAAATAAATTAATTAATTAATTAGCAAGAAGAAATAAACCCGAGTTGGGTAAACAAGAAAAAAAAACAAACAGAATGAAATTGTAGACCCATTATCTTGTCGCTATGATTAATGGGAGAAGACCAAGAGAAGATAATGCATGCAGAGAAGACCGGGTGGGTTATTAATTATTTTTTTGTTCGCTGGACCATTCCGGGTGACAGCCGAATGTCAGGAGAAAAATTGGCTCGGCAACAACCATTTGTCATCTCGATTTGGAAGAATATAAAAGGAAGGGCAAAATCAGAACAAGCTGGCATTAGCCCCAGATGGGGATTTTAAGAAGAAATTTGAGACTAGGCACAGGTATTCAAAGTACAGTGAAAATCATTGGAAGGATCAACAATAACGAAGTGAATATTAATAAAGATTTTGAAAAAACATCAACACCGAGCGGAGGGTCGGCCAAACTCATAAAACTTTGGTCAATGATTATTTTCTGTAGAGCCAGAAATATTTTGTGATTAAATATACGCTGGGTAGTTTGTTAGCAGTGATTTTCAATTAAAGGGACATGAAGAGTCAGAGGGTACCGACTCAAACTATTAACCCCTTTACCGGTAGACTCGAGGATACTCGTCAAGCCGAAACCGGCTGATAACCGTAGACCCGAGTTAACTCGTTTTATATATTTTGTATACTCGGCTAAACGTAAATACGTCGTTCTAGGTCATTTAGAAATATCAAACCATAATAACCATGCACTCTACTACAACTCTAGCCCTGCTGAGGGCAAGAATGTGTGGCAGGGCAAAACAAAATAAAAAATTATACAAAAAAACATTTCCCATGAAATCTCAGAAAACGTTTCAAACCTCAATGTAGCTGTATTACCCCATCGCTATAGGCTAAATCATCACAACAACTATTATTATGCTGTTCTAGTGTGTCAGATAAATAAAATTAAAGACAATACAAAAAAAATTCTTACAAAAGGTTGGAGCAAAAGACACAAAAACTTGCAAAACAATTGTTCATCTTATTCAGTACCATGTTATCCACTACTCATTACTTTACAACAATACTAAAAACTGCTTTATTTGTTATTAATTAGTTAACTGTTATTCGTTATTAGTTGTTCGTTATTGTTGATAAAGATGTTTGAAAAATAATTAAAAGATTAATTTTTTTATAGCCGCAAATAAAGCCGCCAATTAACGGTCGATTTCAGAAAAAGAAGTTGGCGGTAAAGGGGTTAAAACCAAACAATTGACAAAAAGCAATATTGCACTTTTTCACATTCAAAAGTTACAACCAGCAAAATTAATTGCTTTTATATAAAGTGATAACATTTTCAGTGATTTACTTTAACTGAAATTCCAAACTTATTAAATTGACAATAATGTTTGCGAAGGTTAATACCTAACAATGCACTAATACTATTTTTGAAACAGAACAAGATATGATTCACTGTCAATAAACCTAGAAATAGCATTAAAATTTAAAATGAAAATTATAAAATTAAAGAACTGTGTTTTGTTTATATAGCTAAATGTATTATTTTTACTAAAATTTAAAACTTACCAATTTCATTTAAAGTTATTATATTTTTACAATTTTTTCGAAGTTAAAAAATTAATTACTACATTTTTTCATTCTTTTTCAAACGTCTTTTCATTCAAAGCTTAAGCAATGAATTCAGAAAATCTAATTTTATATCAATTAAACAAAATTCAATAGAAATAGTTAAATAATGTCTTTCATGTTTACTAATGAAATAAATTACTGTTTTAATGAGACAATTTCGATTTTACAATTTATCGCCGACAGTCATCCTTTCCTATTTGGACTAATTATATTTTTAATTAAATTTTCAAAATTGGATATTTTATAATTTATAATTGATCATTTTTATAGTTTTAAATTTATAAAAAACATTATTTTATACTACTTATAGCTATGAATAGCAAATCTGTACAAATTAAATGTTATTGTTAGGAACCCATAATTTTTTTTATAATATTTTTATAATTGTTTTAAGATTCTTTATTATTATTAACTATTAAATTTTAATTAATTTTTTTTGAAATTCAAATTTCAAAAACTTTCTTCCTATTCTTATTTATTTAAACAATAACTTTGTTTAAATAAATATAATATAATACTTTCCTAAATTAATTATTATATTTTTTGATTATGATTTATCAATTTAGGCATTTTTAGTCCTTATTAAATAAAAAATTTTAAATGTTTTTTCTCAATAATCTTGTTGTTTTTATTTATAATATACACCCAGTTTATGGAGTTTTCACATAGACCGTATTTTTAACTGATTCCTTTAGCTACTGTCTAACTTCTAAGTAAGCAAGTATTTCTTTCTCTTGGTTTCTTTAATTATAAGTAGCATAAAAGTGAAATATTTTAGTATTAATATCTAATAAATTTTCTTCTTTCAATTTAATATAATTGAGTTATAGTGAATATGAAATTTTATCATTTTAATTTTTTAACGAACTTTCTGTTTTTTTTGCCAGAGCAAAAAAAAGGCACAACATTAAGATAAAACCGAGATTCTAACATTGGAATGAGATATCAATAGAAAAGTCATAGAAATTGACGGCAAATTCTGAGCGAAATTAAGTAGACTGATGTTGATAGATCTCGCAGATTAGTTGGAGATGAAATAATTTCCAAATATGTAAGTCGAGTAAAAAAATCAAAGATTACAAAATAAAATGAGTGCATGACGTTTTGAAAATTTTGATGAAATTAAACACTTATGTTCACTTATAAATACCTCTGTGAATGGCAAAATACTTACAAATTTTGTAAAGCCACAAGATAGCAAGTTTACATATTGGTAACATTAGACAAATTAATATTTAATGCTTGTTTTCTTTAATGTAAATTATTTATCTGAATAACGGGGAATTCTTTTAGTACTATGTATAATTTGTGCCGTATTTATTTCCCCCTCATATCAAAGATTGTCAAACAAAATGTTTGTCATTTTAAAAACATCTTTTACTTTTATTAGAATTTACTGCTGTTCAAACCTATCTTTATCTTCAACAAGAGCGGAACCCTTTTATATGTATAGAATTTTTAATTTGAAAGGAACCAAAGTTGATATGAAACTAAATTCCCAAGTCGACGAGTACTATCAAAGAAAAAAAACTTGAAAAACTCTAAGACAATAATAATAATTGGTTTTTTTCAAAACACGCCCACGAATATTTTCTGTTTGTTAGTGCATTGTTATAAAATTTGCAATTATAACTTATCGAACTTTAATCCGTTTATATTGTTTTAAATTACTATTTTCTAAATAAATATAAAAATATAGAATTAAATTAGAGTAATTCAAAAATAAATTATTACTAACTATTTAAAAACACAAAATATTTTTTAAATTGAAAAATAGACAATTGAGATAAAGCTACAAATTAAATCAAAACAAATTTTTTTGTTCAAAATGTACTTAACGTTTAATGGAGATTTTTTAATAAAACTGAAATATGATACTAAGTAAATTTAGTGCCAAATAAATTTCAGACCAAAAAATTTTGTTTAAAATTTATAAAATATTTATATTGATTTTTCCCCGGAAATTTATACATATAAATGAATATGAATTAAACATTAATTTTAGAAAATAATTTTAATAAAATAATAATACAAATAAAAATAATAATAATAAATACAATGTCAATTGAAAAGAAATTTGTTAATATTATTATTATTATTATTATTATTATTATTATTATTATTATTATTATTATTATTATTATTATTATTATTATTATTATTATTATTATTATTATTATTATTATTATTATTATTATTATTATTATTATTATTATTATTATTATTATATTATATTCATATGTTTAAACTGAAAAATTATTTTCAATATTATCGAAATAAATGTAGAGGAAGTACAGATTGTTATACAAAGTCGCAAAGAGATTTAATTAACCGTTTAATTATAAACATTAACGTGTTTTACTAATGAAATTTGGAATTCATACGACCGTAAAATAAGAATATATCGAAATTTCGTGTCAAATTTATCATATTTTTCAATTAAAGTTCTTTATTCACAATTAGATTTATATAACAATTTTAATATGAATTTAGAGAATTTAGATATATCTGTCACCAATTTTTTTTATTTTCATCCAATTTCAATTATTTAATTTCATCAAACATTTGAAATGAAATTATCAATATTCTCAAAAAGGTGATAAATAATTGCAGTTTGTTTAAATTGAATTATTTATGAAATTTTTTATTTGTATAATGAACCTTGGGATTTTGTGACCGATTTCATCCTATGTAGGTTTTATATTGTTTGGAATAAATGTTAAAATTGGAATGTAAAATTGTTACATATGCAAATAGTTCACAAATAGTTTATTCATTCATCAATATGATTTTCTCGTTTTGTTTAAATGACATTTTGATATCATTGATAGTTTTGAAGAATAAAAATAATTGGCGTTTTAAAACAAAAAAGTTTGAAATTTTATCAAATACGTTGTATAAGGTTATACACTGTAATTTTTCATTATTAAATTTAAACAAATGATTAAATGTATAATATACAGTATTTGCCAATTTTAAAAAAATAATTTCTCATGAATATTCCTTATCGTGAAATTATCGTTGATTCAATAATATTTAGAAAAGTCTATTCTAAAATTTTGTACCTCAGCTTTTATTGCTGCCAAAAATTTTTTAATCATTTGTTTAAATTTAATAATGAAAAATTATTGTTGGAATATTTGACGTTTAAAATTTCGGGTTTAAGGATAAAATAATAGGAAAAACTTTTATTGTATGCTATAACTGAACCAATTATTTTCTTTGAATAAGATGTTTCAATTAAAACTGGAACGAGTTTTGTTTTCTCCTGAGAATTCCATCTCAGGTTACGCATAATGGATATCATAAAATATTCCTCTAATATTTGCTTGTAAAATTCACATTCAGTTTTGAAAATGATTGCCAAAGAAGAAATTGTCAACTTTCAACAACAGTTGACAAATTTTACATTAGATCAGAAATTTCAACTTCGTTGTCGCCAGGTTTGATCGCAACATAATATTTATCTGGTTTCATTTTCACCGATGAAATAAAGGTAACCAGACATTTCATATGCTTACTTACCATGGGAAGGTATTCACGAATATTATCAACATTCAATGACATAATATAAGAATTCTACTGTATCTTTTATATTTTTTTCGGTAATAATTCGTTATAATTGTCATAATTAGGCTGCCTTAGCTTAAAAGATTTGCCATATATATTTTAGTCTGCTTCTCCATAAAAACATTAAAAATTAATAAATAAAAAAGAATAAAAAATAGATTAAAGTTTTAATACTTTCAAAATGTAAGAAATAATATTAACTTGATTATTTAACTTCCAACAAAATTATTGTGAAATTTTATCTCTTTGATACGTTCGAATTCCTTTTCGTTTCTTTATGTCAAGTTTCATGGGGTTTTTAAATGATTTTACACCTTCAGTATTTATATCATTCATTTTATTGGAAAATTTATATTTGTGAAAAACATATTCATGATTATAAGATAAATATAGCTTCTATGCTATTGTTTATTATTATTATGTTCGTGGTTGACTAATAAGGAAGTTATTTTTCCAATTATCTTTTGAACTGATTTTTATTACATCTACACGATTTGATAATTGAATATTGCCTGTGACCTACAGCTCATCAAATTATAATTTCTAACATTAATATAATGTTTAGATTAAATCTAAACCCTAACCCTAACCCTAACCTAAAAAGAAAATGTATTTTCTAATACTATTTTCCCTCTTTTAAATCTGCATTTCCTTTCCTTGCATCTCCAATATAATTTTTGTCTATGGTTATTGGAATGTGATAATTACATAAAACTAGAACAAAAACACACTTGATCTCTGGCTTAAACATTCTTCTTGTAGATATTGTATTAATATAAACCCTCCATATGCTGTAAAATACTCATTAATAATGGCCTTTATTTTTTGATAATAATAAAATGTATAATTTCAGTCTTTTGCTTTTGGTGGCTATTATTTAACATATAAATTTTTTATCCCTTTTCAAAGTTATAATTTCCTATAAGGTGTAGAAAGAGATTGACGGTCTTAACTTGTTTTTAATTTTATTTCATTAAAAACTTTTATTTGTTTACTATGGATAAACAGCATGTGTTTCATCATTACGTGTCAAAATATTAAAGTCGTCAAAATAGTAAAGTCGTTTACTATGATAGTTTATGTTTCATTGCATTTTAGAAGGTATATGTTTAAATTTGAATCAAATCAATTATTTGTTTGAATAAACAATTCAAAATCTAAACATTTCAATGTATAAAACTATTGTATAAGACTTTTACTACAAATGATATTTCAGTGCGCTTTTCAATATTTATTTCAGTGCCGTGTTTAAGTTTTTATTTATTATAATTATTATAGTATAAAGTGATGATATCTTGGTAGCAGCGTTAATTAAATTTTTAACAATTAAATGATAATTTAAGCCTTTTGTTGCGAATAATATATTTAATACAAATGATAATTTTTTCATTTGTATTAAATATATTTTTCGCAGGTAAAGGCTTAAATCAAGATTTAATTGTTTAAAATATATTGTATTTTTTAAAAAGCTTCACTATGAATCAGTAAATATATAAATGATTTTGATATTCAAGAATTTTCGGCACTGCCTTTTTCAAGTGCCTTTATCAAATTCACTTGAAAAGACAGTACCTAAGCTTTTTAATAAATACAATGTCAATAGAAAAGGAATTAGTGGTGAAATTGTAAAAATAAAGTTCTTAAAATGTTTAAAATATAATTATTATAATTATAATTATTATTATTATTATTATTATTATTATTATTATTATTATTATTATTATTATTATTATTATTATTATTATTATTATTATTATTATTATTATTATTATTATTATTATTATTATTATTATTATTATTATTATTATTATTATTATTATTATTATTATTATTATTATTATTATTATTATTATTATTATAAGAACTTTTATTTCTATCAATTTCACCACTGATTATTTTATCCATTGAATTAAAAAGAGAGTTTGAAGACTATAAATCAGTAATATATCGATGTTTGTTGAAACTCGTGAATTTTCGGCACTGCCTTTTTCAAGATGGGGATGAAGTTCAAAATCTCGCAGTTTACACCACTCGAATTCTTACGCTTCCCCGACCGTAAAGTAGGTCATCTACAAACTATTTAATTCAAACATCCAAACTATTTTCATGGAATGGTTAGAGTTTAAATATATGGCTAATCCACATCCACTAACTTGCGTTAATGGATAATAATATTGCCTCATCACGAGGATGGCACAAAATATCAAGATTTTTAGGACAGATTCAGATTTAGAGGCGTTCAGTCTTAATCTCACGGATGGTAGCTTCGTGCCACTGACCTTTCGATCAAGCACATTTACCAGTGATCCGAATCTGCGGTTCCTCTCGTACTGAGCAGAATTACTATTATCATGACAAATTATATAGTAGGGTAAAACTAACCTGTATTCGTGATTATCAACAAACATCGATATATTACTGATTTATAGTCTTCAAACTCTCTTTTTAATTATTATTATTATTATTATTATTATTATTATTATTATTACTATTATTATATGAAAGCAACATTTAAAAAATTTGAAGAATTCTGAGAATATTCATCTTAAATCGTTGCAGTCTGAGTATATCATAATTATCTTAGTGTGCCTTGGATAATTTTTAGCAGAACTTGTGCATGAATGGACAGTCAATTAATCCCACTAATTTATTTTCTCCTAAGAATTATTAAGTAGGAAATTGTACTATCAAATGACTGTCATCATTACTACAGTTCTACTAGATAAAAATCGTTTAGCATAATTCTAAAATAATATTTTACCATTAAACTGTACAGAAATCTCATTCAGAAAATGAAATTTTATTACATTGTAGGATTGGTTAACAATCTAAACTGACAGATTTGGATTATCAAAAATAGTAAGTTAAGACAATTTTGACAAAGTCTTAAGTAAAACTCTTAAAAAAATTTATAGAAATATATAATTTATTTATTACTATTATTCTGATTTTATATTTTATTTAACATAATAGAAAACATGATTTTCAATTGTTTTGACAATTTAATTATTAATAAATGATTTCTTGGTAGTAGCATTTATTAACTTTTAAACAATTAAATGATAATTTAAGCTTTTTGCTGCAAATAATATACATAATACAAATGGAAAAATTGTCAATTTCCTTATAGTCGAAAATATTTCGTGTGTATTAAATATATTATTTGCAGCAAAAGGCTTAATTTATCATTTAATAATCTAATTACTATTATGAAAAATATTTTTAATAATGTAAACTTTACTGTAATAAAGTTTTGTAATTAAATTATTCATATTTCTTTTGTTAAAAGTAAAATTAATGAAATTCAGAAATTTATTTTTATTAATGCGTCTAGATTCTTTAAAATTTTTGTTTGTTTTTGAGTCTTTAAAAACCATTATTTTGTTTTAAATTTAATACGAATTTTCAACACAGATATTTTGATGAGTCTATCTTTTTTGTATTAAATAAATTATGTTAACGTTGAATATGCTTATTTAAATCGGTTGTCATTTTACTTCAATTATCTAACATTCGGAGAATCAATTTAACCGAAATATATCTAGGAGGACCTTTCATACAATTTCAGTTTTAACAACATTAATTTCCAATTTATTAACAATATCAACTTATAACAGTTTTTTATGCTCAAATCCAATTTTAAATATTTTTTTAAATTTATTACATATAATAAATACCAACTAAAACAAATTTGAAATCTTTATACACTCGTTCCAATTTACGCCAAAACATAATGTCTTGATTATCTACATGAATATTGCCTACAATCTGAATAGTTAACTTACTCTTTTTTTCTGTATGAGTAAGTAAAAGGTTCTTTTTGTTAACTTTCAATACAATAATTAATTAAACATAGAATATCTTTAATATTTTGTATAATTTATTTTTTCTGAATAATTTTTTTTAAAATTCGACCGGTTAATTTTTCATGGGCTATTTTGACGGGTCCTATGAATAAAAATAAAATTGGGAAATTTATTTTTTTATCAATTAAAATATTAATTAAATTCGTTTTGATGAATAGTGCTTTAAATAGACAGTCTTAGAACCAATAATTCTTAAATTTGACAAAACCATTTTTATGAGTTTTGTGCAGGATAAAGAAAACGTGGAAATTAAACAAACACAAAAATAAATTGAATATTAAAAAAAATTAAAAATTAATATTTTTCGATGGAAATGAATATGATCGTATGTCAAATGATGAGCCAAACACAAGTATAGTGATATCAAAATAATTAAGGGTCCGCTGACAAATTTATTAAAGAAATACAAAATAATTAAAACATTGTTTAAATAAATTATAAATATAAACACTTTTTTAATAATTTACAAAAGTAATCATTTTTTTGAATAAAATAAAAATAACTTGGCCACCATATGGAAGTAAACAAGTCGGATTTTAGTCATATTGTTTTGTATATTACCATTTGTTTTTTTTAAATGTTCTATTTTTATAATTTATTTAAAACATTTTCTATTTTTTATAATACACGACAAAAAAATCCGATTTTAGTAATTTTTCCAATAATATTAATTAATTAGGTGTAGAAAAAGATTTGAAACTCTCAACCTGCCAAATTAAATAAATTAAAAACAAAATTAATCTTGGCTCCTGGTAAGGAGATAATTTAATAAAAGCTTTACGAATAAACGACGAATGCGTATTCTAAATGTTTGTCGAGTATATCTTCTTTTGATAGTTTGATTTGTATTTATTGAGTACTATTACTCAGATTCGTTTAGTCAACTGACTTGAGGCAGTTTCCCGTATGGTTACCTGCCCATTGCTCAAGTAAATCTATTGAAACTGTGTTGATGAAATTTCAGAAATTGCTAAGAGTATTATCAATAAAAGTTATTTGTTTTCTGCCATTTCTTTTATCAAGAGCACGTGTTGTTAGGTTATTAAATATCCCACTGAACCATATAAAAGTAACTCAACAACAGTATATGCGACTATACGATTAATTTATAAGAATAACGTTTAGAGTCTATGAGAAAGTGAAATATTAGACCCTCAATAATAAAAAAACAACATCTATATATAAATTTAATGAACAAATTTAAATATTTAAATGCAATTCATTTTAAAAATTATTCTGTATTTTAATTTTTTAACTAAAGATTCAAAAACATAATATGGGTTTTGAGGAAATTTATAACTTCCCCCATATATTGTAATAGTGGAAAGGATAAAGAAAGTATTATTAATTATAAAAAATATACATATTTAATGAAAAGGTTACTTTAAATAATTATTAAAAATAATTAGAAAGAAGCTGTTGCTAAAATGTTCATTAGGGTAATAATTATTATCATTATTTTTCGTAACGAAACTGAACTCCTTACATTCGAGGAACAATTGTATGCAGATGACAGTAGCAACATTAATTTTTTGAAAAATTGAAAAAAGTTTCTCCACCTTTTTAATTTTCTTTTTCACACATCACGCAATTTGACTATCGGTTTCAAGTTCACACTGTTTTTTTATATGCCGTTCTAGACTGCTTTTAAGCACATTCCAGATTATTATAAACTATCTCGTTTTCAGTGCAAGATTGCAAATCTTACAGAGAGGAAGAAAATTACAAGACATTAAATAACTTTGAAAGCACAAGAAAATGTCTTATATAATTCAAAGCAATAGTATAAAGTCAAACAGGTGTATTTGGATGAAGAATCTACCCTCATCTTCTAAACACAAAAGGGATCCAAGGATTTCATTTAATGAAAAGCTAACCAATCTCACACGTATACTGATAAACTGTCAAATTCTTGGAAACTTCACTTTGCTGTTAAATAGCGAGAAACAGCGACTGGATCGAATCAAAATTATGATTACGGATATAGGATTGCTCTGCGCACTCATCAGAAAGAAACTCAATATATATATATGACAAAATACAAAACAAACCTTCTGATAAATTCACTGTAACGCTTTCTCAGTTATTTGATACCACTAACATTAATGGGAATTGAAAAGCACGGAGGATAAAGAGCTCTACCAGAGGCAAGTTACGAGTGAAGGATAGGTTTGGTTATTCAATGATCAAACAAGCCCCTTTGGAATCAATCCACCAAAGAAAACTAATCCGATTATCAAAACCTCAAGCCAGTTTTTCTCAATCACAACCCACACAGACACATAAAACTGTCTCAGATTCTTCGGATTCTAAAACCTCTGCTTCTTCACTGAGTCACCAAAATCTTCTTCCACTTCATCTTCTCATAAATGCAAACCGAAATACCAAAGATCAAGCACTACAACAGTGGGTTTACTAATACTGGAAAACAACATTTCTACACATAAAGCACATAACGTTCTTGCAACCATTGCTGAACAGGGTTATGATGTGCCGGTTCCAAGTCAGGCGGGTGTCTGAAAACGAGTAATATCTGAAGGACAGAAAATGAAAACCAAAATTGTCCAAAAATCTTCACAGCAAAGATCCCTATTGTCTTCAGTTTGATGGTAAAAGACTGCAAAGAGAAGAGTATCAAGTAGTTGTTCATATTATAAATTTCCATCTTTATAATTGGTCGGAAATAAAACCTGATTGCAGTTAATAAAAGGCTGTGCCGAAAATTTGCTGTTATCCTTAAAAGTTTATTGTTATTTAATTGTTTTTCAACAAAATAAAACATTATTTACTAAATGATGATATTTATAAAAATAGAATTTATTGTTTAAATTTGTAAGTAAGACATTGAATATTGGGGAAATGTACAGATCTGTTCTCAGAGAAAAGCTGATGTAAACTATTGCTGCACCAAATGCCGCCCAATTTTCATTTTAATCTGGTTCATTCAGTTTCTATAAATTTCCAACAAACATATATTATTTTTCCTACTGATTTGGGTAATGTTGAATAAATTTACTGACTAGATCATCTAAATATGAAGATATGATAAGTAGAAAATGTAGGTTTCTTTAATTTGTAAATATTATTAAGTAAATGTTTTTTTGTCTGGTAATTATTATTTTTTAACTGAATAATTATCTAAAATCTAAAGAATAAATAGACGTACAAAACCCTGATCAAAGATTAGGAATGCAGTTCTTAAATCCCATTATCTATATTTTTATTATTTTATTGTCCAACTAGTTATAATATCACATTCTCAATGATTATAATTGAAGTATTATAAGACCATTTTTTTCAATTTCACCACTGATTATTTTTTCCATTGAATTTATTAAAAAGAGAGCTTGGAGACTATAAATCAGTTATATATCGATGTTTTTTGATACTCACGAAGTTTTAAGCAGTGCCGAAAATTCGTGAGTAACAACAAACATCGATATATTACTGATTTAAAATCTTCAAGCTCTCTTTTTAATAGATTATAATTGAATATTTATTTAATTATTTATATGCTTTTTTATTTTAAAAAAACAGCATATGGATGATTTGTATATGACTTACAAGTAAATATTGGTATGTCAATGTGTGACCATCAAAAACTTCCTCCGTAACTGAAAGACAAATTTAAAAATGAAACTGGGAAAGAAATAATTAATTAAAAATATATTTAAAAATTTTTAAAAAAGAAATTACGATTTTCTGTTCAGACTTTGTTAAATGTTATTTAAAACTTACTTATATAAAGCGTTCTCAAAACATAAATTATGAAACTGATATTTTATATTTAGAACAATCTAAATATATACTGACCAACAAACCATTTTCAGATCGCAATGTATCTTCAATTTGCATGCGACATAACAACGTATCTTTTTTCCGCTCAACTTATTTTTCTATCTTTTTTCGTGGTTGATTATTAAAAATAAATGTTTCAATTATTTTCTTATAAAAATAATAATAAAAAAATAATTATATAATAGTTCATGTACTTGATACACAATCTCAACAACAGGTCTGTCTGTATTTTAAGATTAAAACGGCAGTTCTACTGCATTGGAAAGCCTGGATACTTGAGACCCAGGAAATTAAGAATATATAACAATATAGCAGAACATTAAAATAAATGGCAAATAGCTATTCACTTACCGTTTCACTTATTTTAATATAAATCAAATTGAAAGACGTCTGGCGAAATTCTACATCAAAATTGTTTTAGTTTAACCTAATGCGGTATTAATCATTTCCCTTAGATTTGGGATATACACGGACAAAATATTTTTTTCGATAATTTTATATATTAAAAATACATTAAAATCTCTACTGGAATTTAAATAATATTCCCAAAAACAATATTAGAAAACAATAACTTGCTTATTTTAAAAATTTGATATATTATTTAATATATTATTATTATAAGAACTTTTATTTCTTCCAATTTCACCACTGATTATTTTATCCATTGAATTATAAAGAGAGCTTGAAGACTATAAATCAGTAATATATCGATACTCACGAATTTTCGGCACTGCCTTTTTCACTTGAAAAAGTAATTACTTAAGTGAAATATTTAAATGATACTTAATAAATAACCTGAGCACAAATATATAAGAAAACAAAATCTCAAAAATTTCAAGAAATTTAGTTATGTCAAAATATTCCTTTGAAACAGAAATCCAGAGTCTCCCTTTTACGTTATGCCATACGCTTTTGAGAGGTATAATGATTCTGGGGGCCTCTTTTTTTAAGAATTGTGAATTGTATGCGGTGTCCATCTCAAATATCCATTCCCGATTGAAAGGGAAATGTTTTCCTATGATGAAAATAAAATAATTTTCAACTACTTTTCTGAATGTCGCTTTCTTTAATAGAAATAATTTTATACGTATTAAATTTAAAATATAATTAAAATTATTTCATTTACGTTATATACATAAATTTATAATTAATGTCAAATCAAATGTAATTTAAATTTTGTCTGTGAAAATAAATTACGAATTCCTTTATTTTCCGTTTTAAATTCTCATGAACAGATAGACAGGTTTCATCCGTAGATACTTTCGTCTGAATAGTTGGAAATAATCTTATAGTTTTGTATTAATTCCCTCCGATTTTCGTAACAAATCCACAATAAATCTTATTGAAAAAAAGAGACGGTTTATTTGAACTAATGTATTTACACGTTCGGTAAATAAATAATATAATTACTAAAATAATAACTTTATTTTGTTTTAATATAATTATTTTGTTATTATTTTGACTAATAAATATTACATAAAACGACTCAAAATGGTTGAGACCGAATTGTTACTTTTTTATTAAAAATTATTATTTTCAAAAAAAATGACTTCATAAAACGTCAAAATGTTAAAAACATTTTAATTCCAATTTCTAAAACAAAACATAATAAATAGCATTGTATTTTAAATTTTCAAAAGTTTATAATATATCATTCGTTTTTACATTTGTCGAAAAATTAGTATTAAAATTAGAAAGATTGCAATATTATACAAATCTGTGCATCTTTCTAAACATATTACACACTATTATAAGATCTTTTTTTTAAAATTTCACCATTGATTTCTTTTCCATTGACAATAATTTTAATCAATTTTAATAAGTATGATTTAAATAATAAAAATAAAAACCTAAGCAGATTGTTTATGTTGAGGATACCTAAATGAAAAATAACATAATAAATAAATAAATTACCTGGGGGAAGATCGTCATGACAAATTGGAGGATCTATGGTTACTCAGAAAAGAAAACAGAAGTAAAAAGAAATTAAAAATGAGAAAGATAAATCAAATAAAAGGAAACAAACAAGAAATTAAAACAAAGGTCATTGTTAATTAAGAAGTACAAATGAAAGTGGAATTTCAAATTCCAGAAAAAAACAAAATAAGGGAAAAAGCCTTATCTAGACAGCCTGTCAAAGATAGCGAAATTGTTGGGAGAAGGCGGCTTAACAGAAAAGGAAAATGGCAAAATATCTTGACATCTGTCAGAGATAAGGCTGATGTAGAGGAAAAGGAAAAGGATAAACAGAATCTGTCGCCAGTGCCACAAACCAAACAACTATATAAAGGAAAACTGGTGGACGAGAAATCAGAACAGATTGAGAACAAATTGAGAGCAAATTGAGAACAAATTTAGAGCGAAAAGTAGAACAGAAACAGAACGAAGTTGAGAGCAAAACGAAACGAAATTAGAGACAAAAAGTAGAGTAAAATTAGAGACGACAGAGAAAAAAGGGGAATCAAAACAGAGTGAAAAGAGAAGTGACAAGAATCTTTTATAAAATTGAATATAAAGTAAAAGTGGAGTAAATAAATTGTGTGGTCAAATCAAATAGAACAATCGATCAACATATTCTGTAATTGAGTAGTTGACGGCTAGTGATTATTGTTGTGGTTACAGAAAGGGCTATTCTTCACGTTGTGTCGAAATAAGCTCTGTGTGATAAATTGGTTTATAGTTAATTGGTTGTAATTGAAATTTGTACTATCAGTGTGGATATTAATAAAGCTTATTGTGTTCGAGAGTGTTGAATTGTGAATTAAAAAACACGCTTTGAAGCCAGATTAAAGGTTTGAATTTACAAATATTGTCAACAACTCAATAACCTAACATTTATAATTTTTTTCACTTTTGAAATAAAAGTAGGATAAACAGTAATATATATTTGAAATAATAATACATAAAATATTGAAATATAATTTTTATTATTAAAATAATTATAATAAATCAAAGAAATATAAAAAAGATGAGAAGCAAAAAAATCAACTGTTATAAGATCAAAATGTTAATATGACTTACAAAACATTTTATGTGATATTAACTAAGTTGACAGTTCTATCACTAAAATTATATTTTATCTTAAAATTTCATTTTTAATGTTAAGTAATTATAATTGTAAAGGCTTAGAGTAAGAGCTTTAATTATTTAATCTCATGTCATAATATTAAATTCTTTTTAAAATTATTTTTTAGCATGATTCAATATTAAATGCAACAAGAAAATCTCTATATTTTTTAGAAATTTAATTCCTTTTCAATGTCATTTTCAGAAAATATATTATAAGAATTTGTATCATTATTTTCGTCATTTGTCTAATTTTCATCACTAATAACATGTATTAAAGATTAAAACAATTTAAAACAATTATTTTTCATTTGTAAATAGTATTCTAGTTTTCGAAATTCCAAACATTTACATATTTAAAAATTGATATGAGTAAACATTTTGTTTAGGTTTAGTAACTTCATAACAAGATTTTAATTCAGAGTATCATTCTGGCAATTGTAGCAATAGCAATCTTACTTTTCCTGCAAGGAATTTCATATAATATATTCCTTTGCAATTTAACGTCTAAGAATGTATTTATCTCAAACACGTTTCATGATACGAATCTCTGTAACTAATTTGTGTATTTACGAGTTTTTTTACGAAAAAAAATTTTAATCAATTTAGTATTAAAACAAATATTAGTAATTTAAATTACAATTTGATATTTTATGAATAAATCTGACCCCTACTCGTGATTCTGGAAAAAATGATAAAAGAAGAATATAAATTCAAAACACAAAAATATAAATTAAATTAAATTCACATTTTTCCGTATTAGGAAAGGAATTAAATTTGAAATAATTAATTAATTATTTTTTCTCTGTGTTCATTTAAAAAAAAGGCTAAACCAGAAATTCGTAATAAATAAAATAAAAATATTTACAAAATTCTGAAATGAGAATAAGTTATGTTGATAATAATATAAATAGAGTTTTGTTGAAAAATAGTATTTTTCGGCACTGCAATAAATCTGTGTTACATTGGGGATAAAGTAAACTTTGATCCAAACATTTGTCTAATCGAATGTAAATCAAATATTAAAGGAAAAAATAATTCAAAAGTGAAAGATAAATAATTATGTTAACTGAAAGATTATTTTTTTATATTAAATTTTAAACATTCATTTTTACAAGACGTTTAGATGTCAATATTTGTATTGTTTATTATTCTTAGTTTCGATATGGTTTTCGTTGATTTGGAATTAACAGGCTTCGGACGTTTTTGAATAATTGAGTCATTCAAACTGTCAAATTTTCGACAATATATATTTAAATTGATAATTTGGTTCTTTGGTAGGAGATCAAAAACTACACCTTTAAAATCATCCAAAGTTGAATGCATAAGCTTCCTATGATAAATTTCTGATATCAATGTCCTAGAAGGTTTCCTCGCGTTTAATAAGCATATCGGAGAGGTTTATACCTGTAAAAGGAGGTTGGGAACGTTTGAACGACGACCTTTCAATATTTCTATATCTATCGTGTCTTTTAACAGGTGTTTCATTTAACATATGACTTAATTTGTTGTTATCAACTTCTGTTCTACATCAACAGTTTTGCTATGATTATCTTTTTCGACAAAATAAAAATAGTTTGTCCATAATATTTGACTAATGTGTATGATAGAAAGGGTAGGAAAAGTCTAGTGGATATTTTATGCATATGAAAGATGAAATTATTTAAATCTTTAAACTAATAATAAAATTAATCCTTTTGAAATGTGTCAAAATAAATAACGGAAAATTATTTATTTATTTGTTTTTTCGGAAATCTGTATCAATAACAAATATTTACATTTAAAGAAATGAAGTCTTCGCTGGGTAAAATTAATAAATTTGATAAATTATTTAATTATTAAATTTAATCGAACATAATATGAAATGCAAACTAATGGAATTTTTATTAAATTTCAATTTGATTTAAAAATAATTTTAATATTATATAAATAGAAAAAGTAGTTTATAAATAACTTTGTTAAAATAATTTAGATTTAAAATTCAAACATTAATTACTTTTTGAAATAATAATTATTTGATTGTGATTGGTTGATTTTTTCTATATTTTGATTGGTTCTTTTAAATTATTAGAATTAGAATTTGATTTTATTTTATTGTAAAATATTTTACATAAAAATGGAGTACCTCGTATTCCTGTTTACGTTTTCCAATTCTTGGCATAATTTCTATCTTGTTTTTCTAAATCATTCATCAATTTTAACGGATTTCAATGTCATTATCGGAGATCCGAACTTAGAGAAAATTAAAACGAAACACAATTCATCAAATTTAATTAATCCAAACAATAAATTACAATATCCCAATTTAGACGACTCATCCCCATTGCCGGTGGCTCAATCACAGAAATGTTCAGCGCATGAACTGAAAAATTACATTCAATGCTTCAAAGAAATTCCAATGACAGATTATTATGTTCTCGTCAACGATTCGATATCAATTTCTTGTGTTGTCAACAATCAGCACGGAAAGGTTCAATGGAGAGCTAAAAATTTAGTCTTAGGTAGGAGATATTTTCTGTTAGATTTAAATTAAAATGTCAAAGTAAAGCGAAAGAAATTTCAATGAAAGAGGAAAAAAATGAAATTCAATTAATTGAAAAATATTTCTAAATCTTATTGAAGTTTGTTTGTGAAATATCATAATTTCTAAAGAAATTCAAATTTAATCAGATTTGAATGTTCAGAAATATTATTTTTCAAATATAATGAAAGAAAATTTTATCCGACATTTTAATATTTGAAATTCTATTTTAGAGATAATCAAAATTTAAAAATATTCAAATAAAATCAAATTTTTTAACTATAATTATTTTAATAATATAATAATCATAACTATAATCAAGATTATAATATCTTTCAAAAATTAATATAATATTAAAAATAAAAAATTCAACATTAAAATAGTTGCATGGAGTATATGAAGGAAATATAGTTTTTATTTGTACTATAAATATTTAAATTATTTTAAATTTAGAATTAAGTGCTTTTCAATAAAAATATAATTTTATTAAAACTACATATTATTTGCTTGATTCCTCATATTAGTATATCCATTAAATTTATTTTTAAATAGAAACTTAACATTATTTGACGTAATAATATCTTGTAGAATTTCCATATTTGTTTTTTCAATTATTTTTATTCTTGTTGAGGTTATTTTTGCAAGCATGAGTTAACAATTGAATAGAAAATATTTATACTCAAGCATTCGATAAATATTTTCTTTTAAATTTCAAACATTCTTTATTCATTTCTTTATTCCATAATTTAAATTTAAAATTATTTATGTAAATTTTAAAATTTATTATTAGAATTTAATTAAAGTTTTTAACGTACTTCGTAAATGAAAATGAAATCAGTTTTATGACAGTACCAAAAAAACCCTCTGAATATTGAATCATTAAATATATAAAAAACATCGATATATTTACTGATTCCTAGTCAAGCATTGTAATAAATACAATGTCTATGTAAAAAAATCAGTGGTGGAATTTGAAACAAGTTCTTATTATATATATATATATATATATATATATATATATATATATTGCAAGAATATTGCACCAAGTTACAGTCTTGAAAAACAGCTTATTAACTATCAAAATAAATAATAATTTATAAAACAAAAATTAAATAAATTTGCTTGAGGGTTGCAATCCATTAGCAGTTACATTGATCAAAATAGGGTGGAAAAAATACACAAACAGACATTAGAAAATTTCATAATAAAACGCATTTCCAAACAAAAGATAAAATGCACCTGCACCATGTTAATTTACTTAAAATATATTTCATAGGCTTTTGTCAGAAAAATTAGATCCATGAAAAGTGGCCAAGAATTTTATAATTTTGAATTGTCAAAATTAATATTAAATCTATCAAACATCGAAACAAAAAACTGGCATCATGGCCGAATGAGTTTATAAAAAATCTTTAAATTTTGTCTTTGTTTATTATATTTTTTATTTAATTTAACAAATAATGAAAAACAAAATTCTTCCGGTCTGATTAATTACATTTTTTACACGTTATCACAGTTTTTAAAGAGAAAAACTACAAAGATTTTTAAAAAATTTACAGAAATTAAAATTAAGAGATGAGATCGCATTTAGATATAGAGTTTTAATACTTGCTTTTTCAAAAAATTTAGTTCATTTTTTAGTAACATTAGATTTTGAATTAATTTTCGTATTAATTAAAATATTACAGAATTAAATAATCAAAATTATTTGCGAAATTGATATAGTTAAACAGAGATTTTAGAAGGGCTGTGTAGTCGTGGAGTCTTGGTTTTTTGTCCGGAATCGGAGTCGTGAAAAATGAGCGACTCCGACCATTTTATCTATGAAATGCATTTTTTTAATTATGAAATTTATAAAATTTTAATTGCGTAATAAAGAATGTGTATAACGTATGAATATTTAACGTGTGTGTCATGAGTTTCACCGAGACAGTGAGTCACTAAAATCCAATGCATACAAGTCAATGCAAAAACTATTTGACTTACTTTTTAATGTCGAAAAGCGAGATATATTACTTGAAATTCATACATTTGTTTCTTCGGTAAAATTCACGTATTTTTTTTCAGTCATTGTATTGCATCAATCGCATCATTCTATGTCACTGCGTAATATATACAAATTACTTTCCATTTCTGTATTTTCTTTTGTAATTTCAAGGATCAAGGTGCGTCTTCTTTATAATTAAAACATATTTAACTTTTTATTATAGTTATATTAATCTAATTTTATTTAGAGTAAATAAAAATTGAAAAATCTCATTTGTTTAAGATGTCTCAGGGATCGAGGAAAAAATCCACGGTTAACGAATATTTTGAGAAGACTCAGGAAGACTCGATCTATTTTTTGTATGTCAAGCTGAGGATGACTCGGAAAAACAAATTTATGGGATAAAAACTAGTGCTTTCGGTGGGAAAGGATCTAGTGCGTCTTGTAGGGTATTGAATATGAAGAAATTTTCAAGCGACAAGTATCTGTTAAAATGTACGAAACGTCGCAATAGCCGCTAGATTCTAGCGGCTAGAACATCAAAAGTACATGCCATAATAAGGTAAAGAGCTGGAAAAGTGGCGATTTTGGATCAAGTTACTAGATGGGTTAGTACATAGTTGATGATTCAGCGACTTATTGAACTTAAGTTTTACCTCGAAGACATGGCCAACCCGAATGTGACTATGACTAAAATGCAATAAAAAGAAGTAGAGGAACTTGAAATCTTGCTTCCAGCAGAAGACTTGACTCCTGATGAATCTTTTAAGGAGTGGAAGAGCATTATATTTCGTTTGTATAAAATTCAGAACAATACTATTGCTGGTGGAATAAAAAACTCTATGCTATCCAAGAAAAAACATTTACTGAACAATGATATTCTATTAGCTGGGATTTATCTTGATCCCATGGTTCGATCCATATTCACGGAAGAACAAATAAATAGGGTTAAGAACGCTTGGTTTGAATTTAACATTAGTATGAAAGTCTTTCAAGTGGGAGACTAGACGACATCAAGCCGCTTTGGCCAATCAATAGTTAAATTATCCTCAACTTCATCGGACACCACTGAATCTGAAGATCATTTAAAAAAATATCTCAATGAACAAGAAAAAATAAAACTTCATCGTTTGAGTCCCAATAGAATAGACGAAAGAGACTTAATTCAAAATTTAAAAATGAATTTTACGATACATTGAAAATGATGGACAAAATTGGGCGTGCTTATAATTTAAATTTAAAATGGCAATACAGCGGTATCCAGAAATCGTAAAAGATTCAGTGTTGACCGTTACAACATTGCAGTCAACACAAGTATCCCTAGAGCGGTTATTTTCCGCTCTGTAAATCCTCAATTCTGATTTGAGAGCTTCTACAAATAAAGACTTTATATAAGTAATGTGGTTTTTAAGAACAAATTCAAATAAATAATTAATAAAGTTTAATTTTGTTTTATTTCTATACCTATAACATAAAGAATTTAGCTAATTGAAAATGTAGGAAAACACCCTGATAAAATGAAACTTTTTTGAGTCGGAGTGAAGTCGTGTTTTTTTAACGACTCCACAGCCCTGGATTTTACATTTAAACAAATTTAAATTTTTTTAACAAATTCCATTAATTTTGCACAAAACCTGAAATGTAATCTCTTTTTTATTATATATATAGTTTAAAATAAATAAAATTAACTTTTGAAGCCTAATAAACTTAGTACATAACAGGTCAGAGTGCCATAATCACTGTTTTGTCTATCCATTCACACATAAAATGTGGAAAGCTATAATAATAAAGTGTGCAAGATTAAGGAGATGAAAGGAGTAGTTTCCAATGGTAGAGGTGTATTATCTTTGGAATATATGTTTATCAATGATTATTTATTTATATTTTATTAGTATTATGTTGTACAAAATTATCATATATTTTAGGGAGTTTTAAACTTAATTACATTCTGATGTGATTTAAAACCTTATTTAACAGTTTGAACTGGTAAAATTTTAAAAAGCAGGATAACACAAACTGGAACATTAATTTTAAAATATCAGATTCGCATGGATTGAGAATTTTTTAAGTGTCAAACTGGTTATTAAAACTGACGAGAAATACAGGGTGGCACAGATAAAGTGAAGCACAAGTTTAACTACTTTATTTTTTTCTTGCCTAATGATATAGCTTGCGCAATTATATAAATTTTTAATATTTGAGTTTGTTTTAATATTTTAATATTTAATTATAATATGAGCGGTTCCTTAAATTTAAGTTAATGGCATTGGAATTCAAACGACAAAGAATTTTAAATTTATTTTTGGAGGGAAAGCATCAATCGGAAATTTTAAAGTTAACGAAAGCAGAGGGCATTTGCCGTTCGTTGGTATACAGAACCTTAAAAAGGTACAAAGATTCCGGCACAGTTGTACCACCAAAGAAACCTGGTCGAAGCCGGACCGTTCGTACTCCCAGGCTAGTTAAAGTTATCCGTGAACGGATTCGCCGAAAACCAGCCCAGTCGGCCAGAAAGATGGCAAAGAGTCTTGGAATATCGCGAATATCTGTATCTCGTGTTCTTAAAGAAGACCTTGGACTTACACCTTACAAGAAACGGCGTGTTCATGGTTTATCCGACACAAATAAAAAGAAACGAGTCACAAGATGTAAGGACTTATTATCTCGGCACGCTGAATCAGTAATCCTGTTTACTGATGAAAAACTCTTCGTCCTCCAACAGTCACACAATACTCAAAATGATCGAGTGTACTCGCCATCAATTACCGATATCCCTAGTCATTGCCGCACGGTCCAGCGTTTCCAAGGAAGTCCTTCTGTGATGGTTTACGGAGGTATTTCCAAAAAGGGTCGTTTGCCTCTGAAATTCATAGAAAAGGGTGTCAAAATTAATTCTAAATATTATTTAGAAGAAGTATTACAACGTCATGTGATGGCGAATGCCTTTAAATTGTTTGGAAATGATCCATGGGTATTGCAGCAGGATTCTGCGCCCGCACATGCCGCTAAAATAGTTCAGAACTGGTGCAAGTCAAATTTGCCTGATTTCATTAGCAAGGAACAATGGCCTTCATCATCTCCGGATGTAAATCCTTTGGACTTTTGTATGTGGGCCTTAATGGAACAGCGTCTAAATAATCTAAAACCAATGAGTTTGGATAAATTTAAGTGCTTACTTCAGAAAATTTGGATTGAAATACCTGAAGAGCAGGTGCGTGCCGCATGTGAAGCATTCCCACGCAGATTGATGGCCATTGTCAAAGCCAAGGGTGGCCACATTGAAATTTAATTAATAAATGTGAAATAGATGGAGACTTCGTTTTAAATCTTTTAAGATTTTTCAAATGTATTTTAAAAAATCATGTTAAAATGAGTTTTTCTTTGCTTCACTTTTTCTGTGCCACCCTGTACATTATAATTCATTATAAAGATTTGTTATTTATTATTTTCATGAATATAATACAATACAATAAATTGATAAGTTACAAAACAAAGTTTCTCCCTACAGGACAGAAATTTTATCAAATATCTCTTTTTAAAAATGTACATAAAAAATATTTATATTAATTTAATTGAAATTTTAAATAATTATAGAGGAAAGATAAGATCTATTAGAAAATTATGCAGGATGTAACTATCGATAAATATTGAACAAAATGATGTTATAAATTTTAAAATTTCTGTTATTTACATTATTTATTATGTATTAAAATAGAAAAAATTGTTAAGAACTATTATTTAATTATTCAAAATAATTTATTTGAGAATATTAACAACAAGAAAACCATTTAACTGATATTTATATTAAAATTAATTTTCGTCATTGGTATAGTTTATTTAAATATAATTGATAAAATATATTTTAGGATAAAAATTAAAATAGTTACTTTAAAAAAATATAACAGATTGATTTTTAAATTTAATAAAAAAATTAAAATATGAATAAATATGTATTGTCTATTTTATGAAGGTTAATTTGCATCAAAAATAGAATATGCATTTCTTATACTGGTATGAAAATGCGGCATATTTTTAAATTACATAATTACATATTAACTACGTCAAATATTATTTTATGAAAATTAACTGAAAATATGGTGACACCTTTAACATTATTCACGTCTATTAATATCAGCATCATTAGAAAAAGAGCAATATATTTACAAACTCCATTTAGAAATATGAAAAAATTGCATTTAAGATGAAAATGTAGAAATTATTAATTAGTTTAAAATTATGATTCATGAATATTTTACCTAAATATAAAGATCTAACAAACATTTAATTTTTAAATAAAAAAGAATAATAAATAAAATCTTAAAATTTACAGGGATTTAAATTTTAAATTTGAATAATCAATAAAATTAATCAATAAAACAAAACACATTTTTGAAAATAACATTAAAATAGATTTTTAATATAAATAATTAGATGAAATATATTATTATTTAAAACCATTAGTGGAAATATAATATATATAATAAGTTACGCATAAAATTTGCCATATTTTCCAATTACGACAGGTAATTAATGATAATAAATCATTTACGAATCACTTTGTCTAAAAAAACAAAATATCATTTATTAGTGTCATTATTAGAGATATTATTTCAAATTAAGAATATTCAAAAATTATTTGGAATCCAAATTAATTCAAAACAAATATTATAAATTTTATTCATAACTCATTTATTATTTTTTTATTGAAATATATCAGTCTTCTAAGTAAATTTTGATTGGAACGGATATTGGAAGATTTAAATGTCTGAAAATGATTTATCAAATTTTAATTTAATGGGCATAGCCAAAAGGAAGTGAAAGTGTTGACTGTATTTTTTCAAAGGATTTAAACAAAAAATAATAAACGTTTATCAATACCATAGTTCTATTTAAAAATAGATATTTATAATAATTGTGCAAAATCAGTAAAATATATTCAAAAAATAAAAAAAAATAATTGAAATAATGTTAGATAATAAAACGTAAACCCAACTTTTCATGCTTTAATTATTGGTCTTACAACTGGTGAAAAAATAATAAATTTGTATAATAATTTACTTTAAAATATTTCCAAAAAAATAAGTTATCTTTATCATGCAAGTCATAAAATCGAGCCTCTTACAATTAAATATTCCTCTCAAATATTTGAGAATAATACAACTTGTTTAACTTACAAATGATTTCTATGTTTGCCAATTTTTGTTTTTGAATTCCTTTAATTATTCAATAGCGAATGCACGTAAAAAACAGTTAACGCCCATAAGTTGAACGTGAACATAATTTATAACGCTTAAATGACTAATTTATCTCATATATTTTATTTGAATAAATATTAACATTTTTCTAAATTGACAATAAAAACTTAATTGTACCTCAGGCTATGACAGATCAGTGCCAGGAATGCCAAGACTACAAATAATTGGTGATGTTACAAAAGGAGAACATAATTTGAAGATAACTAAAGCACAAACGGAGGATTCTGGTGATTATGAATGTCAGGTTCAACCTGTTGATGCTCACCCCTTACTAAGACGGAAAAGTTCATTACATGTAACGAGTAAGTATTATTATTAATATTAATAATACTATTATTATTATTATTATTATTATTATTATTATTATTATTATTATTATTATTATTATTATTATTATTATTATTATTATTATTATTATTATTATTATTATTTTCTTTTTTTATTATTATTATTTAGAACTCCCTTCTATACCATACATTTTATACAAAAATGAAGCACCAAAAAATAATGAAATCATTATTGACTTTAATGTTAGCATTAAAAAAATGCTCAAACTTATTTGCGTCAGTGAAGGTGGTTTGCCCCAACCAATTTTTCAATGGTTTTGGAATTCTAGAGAAATCACGACAGACGAAATGGAATTTATTCTAATAATGAACATTCAACAAAATCAGTCGGCATTAAGTTTGCCTTTATCTCTTTTAAAATCCGGCCACCAAATTTTATGTGTCATTAAAAATAAAGCCACCGAATTGTTGGAGTCTCGTTCACAGTCAACTTACCAAAGATTTGAAGCAAAAGTCACAATAATTATGTTTGGTTTGTATTATTTCTTTTACTTTTATGATATAAAATCTATTAAAATTATGTTTTATTAAAAGTAGAAAATATAACAATTTACTAAATGAGAAACTTTAATGAAATACAAATATCTCTTTTTCTCAAATCCAATTATTTTACTAACCAGCTATTACTTTAGCAAAAGAGATTACTGGACAAATTGCTGAAAAAATTCCACTCATATTTTTAGGTGTTAAATTTTTGTATATTTTACTGTCTCAAAAGTAAATTATAAATTAGGAAAAACTGAATAGAAAATATAAGGAAATACAAAATGTAAAATAAGGAAATATATTTCAATTAATTATGAAATGCAGTGAAACGTGATTGACAGAGAGGTACTTGGCAGGCAGAACAAACAAATTGTATTTAATTAGTTTTACTATGCTCGTGGGTTATGTTGTCCGAATGAGACTCAAATTTAAATGTTTTGAAGAATGTATGGCATTAACAATAAAAGAGAGATATTTCAAAATAACATGGTCACCAAATTGGTAGAAGAATAAATAACCATATTAAAGTCACATTGCATTTGGATAGTTCAAAATTGTTAAATGAGAGTTCATATTTCCTAAAAAAGAACAAAATACCAGACTGCCATTTTCTATTAAAAAAGACTGTTTTATATCAACATAAATTATATATCAGTTTAGAAATCAGAAGTCATGTTTACATGCCTATTATGCATGATGGATATCCAAACCACATTTAAGACAAATAAAAATTAAAGAAAAAAATTATTTATGTAAAATTAATATATTATTTGGCAATAACCTAATGCAATGCCCTTGAGAAATTCTATGAAATCTACCGGGTGCTATAAAATTCATTGAAATCTGAATTATTCTAATAAATATTATAAATTTTAGCCTTTTATTATTATTATTATTATTATTATTATTATTATTATTATTATTATTATTATTATTATTATTATTATTATTATTATTATTATTATTATTATTATTATTATTATTATTATTATTGTTATTATTATTTTATTTTTTATTGTTATTATTCAATCCAAAAACAATATATTTAATTATTAGAAAACACTTGTATATGGAATTATCATTTTATAAGTATCAATGATTGAATACTTCATTAATTCAGATGAATCACGTTTATTTTATAAATTAATAACAATAATATTATTTATTTTTCTATATATATATAAATGATTATATTTCTAATTTATTTACATTTGCAATATAATTTTAGTCAGATCCGGAAATCCAAAAATCCAAAACAGTAATCAAATTGTAGATGAAAACAATGACATGGAGTTTACCTGTTCTATGAAACCCACCGGGCATCCAAAATCCAAGCTCAAATGGAGAATGGACATTACATCCGGTTTCAAAGTGGAGAATTTAATAAAAATTAAGTATAATGAAAATCAAGACGAACTAATTACAAATTTGCTGTTGAAGAAACTCAATCGAACTTTCCATCGTTTGGCTGTTACTTGCATATCGGAAAGCCCATTTGTTACCAAATCATCACCACCCTTTCAGATATATGTTAAACGTAAATAAATATTATTTATTAAATTGACTAGATTGATTAATTAATTTAACCCTTATTTGACCAAGAGAAAATAGCACTTCAATTATAATTAATATCTTTGATGACAAATATTGAAGAGATGCCTAGAGGTTAAAATAAATCATATAATAATTTCAATGTATTATAATCATCATTTAGCTATATTAAATGTTTTTTCCATTTTTTTCCAATGTTTTTTCATTATCGCTCATAGGTTAAAAGTTAACCTGTAAAAAAAGTATTTGGTAAACAGATTTGAATTTAATTTTCAAAGAATACACTTTGGCACTCAGTCGACATCGACAAACCTTGTAAAGGATACCATACCATTGACAAAAACAAAATATTATTTTAGATGTAAAATTTATTATATTTAAAGCATATCAAATTAGCTGTTTCAAAGTTTCATCAGTCACTATTGGAAATGCAATACAACTATTTAATGATGTTGCAAAATTTATTTAGTACTTTTTTTGTTTTTTATCACATTTTCTTCATATTTACTATTATACAAACGCGCTTGCCACTCTTCATATCTCTCTCTTAGAGGAAAGTTGGCAGTTTGTTGTAACAGAATATCATTTTCATTTCTCCATAATTCACTGTTAAAAAGTATTCTCTATTGTTTCTAAAGATATTATTGTTCAAATATTTTGATAACACCAAGAATGAGCTCGGTATAATAAATAAATAAAATATATAAAAATTGTACCTATTGGTACAAAGTGCTTATTAGTGCATGTACCTTAACAGGCCTCGGATTGGAAGAGGGTCTTTTAAGGTAGACTTAAAAACAACAAGAAAACATGTAGTCAGTGGCATAAAAAACCAACTGACACACAATACACATGTAAATGGTTTGATAACTCGCCAATATCTTTATTATCGCGGTTATATCTTTGATATATCTGTGAATCACTGCATAATAGTGCTCAAAGCTCTGACCAAAGGTGTTGTGATGTCTGATGATCTCTCAGGGGAACAGAGAAGTAACCTCAGTATATTAAAAACCAACCCTGATATGCTATGACCGCTTTGAGGTTGAAGCTCATCCATCAGTATCCGACCTTTTCTTCGGAGCGGTAGGTAAAACCAAGCTTTGATGAAAATTACACCACTGTAAAAAATGTCTAACCTTTAGTAAATCTTTTCAACTATCTATAAATTGTCAAAGTTTTTCAAGTTTCTTAGCGTTTAATTCAATTTTTATTGTCGCATTAATAGATAAATCGTTAGGAAAATAAAAATAAAACCTTATTGTTTGAAAAAGAAAAAAATAAGATTTTTTGACAAGTAAATATTGTCTGTTGTTTTTTTAGTTTTCATTGGAAATTCGTTTATATGAAAAAAACAAATGCAGTGATATACAGTGATACGGGTTATGTTTCCATTTTCTTTTAAACCACAATGTAAGTTTCGATAAAGTACTTAATGCTCATCGTCCTACATTTTACATAGTTATAGAAAGAAATATAAAATGATATACATCTTAGAAATTTTATATATTATTTTTTTGATTCTTTATTATATATATTTCATAAAAAAACAGAAAGAATCAAAATGATTAACGCATATTCATAAAGTTATCTTGTTACAATTATAAAAAAAATGAAAAAAACTCAATTACCCTCTCTGTTTGTTTATTCCTTATCTGGGCGGTTCACTTTCTAATATTGTTTAAATTTATATAAATCTGATATTTATTGACATTGTATTTATTAAAAAGCTTGAAGACTATAAATCAGTAAATATATCGATGTTTTTGATACTCACAAATTTTTGGCACTGTCTTTTTCAAGTGAATTTGATCAGTGGTGAAATTTGAATAAAAGGTTTTTATAATACTGATGTTTCATTTTAATTAGGCCGATAATTCTGAAAATATTGAAGTCAAAATTGAGTGAGTGGAGAATTTTGACTTTAAACCAAAGAAAGACAATCACCGAGAAATATTTTTGCTAAAAAATACTTTGCTAAAGATATTTTGATTTCCCACTGTTTTGTAATAAATTAAATATAACATGTATAAACCGACAGGAGCTATGACACAGTTGAGTATCAATTATTTTTGTAATTTCCATAAGTATTGTTGAATTCCAGCAAATAAATTTTGTAATATAAATATCTGAATTTTCTTAAGAATTTATTATCAGATTTATTTTATTATAAATCTTTAAAATATTTTCCATTTGTGTATCTATCAATGAAAAGCTATAAGGATGAGCAGGCAACCCTAAAATTCACGAAGAAATCCATTTAGTATTTTGATTAGTTCTAATTTAATTTCCGAGGTCTTTTCTGTTTAAAATAAGCAGAAATATTTTTATAATAAAATATTAAATTTTCATATTAAATTGCTCTTTACTGTCGACAATCGCTTGTATCATATAAAAACGTAATGTAAATAGCAGTTAAGTAAACTTAAAACAATTTTCTTTTAAGCTCTTTGATCTTTAATTTTCTATCTAAAACATATTGTTCATATAAGTAACATCAACACGTTCAAACATTTCTTATTTGTTGTCAAGAAAATTAATACTTTATGAAATAAATAGAAGAGCATTATATTTCAATTCAATTTTGTAGTTTGTTTTTATATAAAATGAATATTTAAAATTACTTTCAATAATAGCTAGAATCAAAGAGTAAAACATAATTTATGTCCTAGATGAAACTCTTAAATGGCAAGACTATTAAAAGAATTCTATTGAATAAATAATGAAAATATAATAATAATAATAATAATAATAATAATAATAATAATAATAATAATAATAATAATAATAATAATAATAATAATAATAATAATAATAATAATAATAATAATAATAATAATAATAATAATAATAATAATAATAATAATAATAATAATAATAATAATAATAATATCATAAATCTTTTATTTTCTATTCTTTATTACTATTATTCAAATCCTATTTTTTTCATAATATCAAAATAAATTTTGATGTTTGGAAAAAAAACTAGATTTATTTAATTGATAATTTTGAAATGCCTTTTTTCTAATGTATTTTCTTGTTATCTCTATGCAAACAAAAACTGGATGAAAATTTCTACTTCATATCCTGTGACTTAGAAAATGAATATAATATTTTCCGTAAAGAACTTTATAATATTACCACATTATTAACGAAAACTTAAGTCAAATTCAGTTTTATTAAATATTTTCAAGTATTCTTTTTTACTATATATGTTTCATACTGAAATGTTTTACTATTTTTAATACAATAAATTTTCGACAAATGTAAATTTTTCTGTATCAAAAGCATCCTTCTCCTTCTTTTAAGGGGTTTTTTTAAAAAGTTTGATTTACTTCTTGTGAGAATTATAGAGAATTTATTTCGTTTTAATATTACCTATTGATGACTTCTGTAAATTATTTTTGACATATTTCTTTTTCAAATTTCCAAAGAATACATACGTTTAATTAATGAATATGAAAATAGAATAATTTTCTTTATATTTTGGCAAACAAATAATACAAAATTCTAAACTCAATTCCTTTGACAATATCAAATATTTGTCACTTGTTTATTTGCATAATTCTCATAAATCTGCTGAAATTCATTCAGATAATCCTCAAAAATTGTCTATCGTCACATTTAATGAAGAATCAGATAATCCTAATGAAAAATCAAGTTTTTCCCCAATCATTCAACAGAATCATCTGGATATAATTAGCGGCATTGAGAATGAAGACATCAATATTCTTTGCTTCACCAGCAGTTATTATGGAACTTTGAATATGAAATGGATTCTACAGCACGGTGATTTTGTTGACGGCTCAAAGCTGACAATGCAGATTTTATCGCCCTTGTTGAAACTGAACCACGATTTGACGACAAATCGAACTGTTCAGACTTTTATTACTCAAAAAATAAAACTTAAACGAACTTTCAACTCAGGATTTATTGAGTGTCATGCGACAACTGAAAACCAAATCCATCTGAAGAAGAAAACTAAATTTAATGTGTTTTGTAAGTTTAATAATTATATTATTATACAACTCCAATTCTTATTCTTATTTTTTAATCTTACAATATTTATTATTTTTATTATTATTATTTTTATAATTATTATTGTAAATGAAATATTTATAAAATGGCATTAAATAATATTTTAACATTTAATTTAATTATCAATAAAATAAATCTAATATGTTTTTTATGTCAGAGAATCTGAAACAAATTAGATTTTCTTCTATTATAATGGTTTATGAGAAATAATAAGAAATCAGAAATTGTCAAATAATATTTCGAGTTTATTATAATTTATTGTGACTTTTGGTTTAATATTTTCGTCGTTTTTTATTAATAAACTCAAGTTTTTCATTAATCTTTATTACTGTTTTCTTCTATTTTCATATAATATTTTACATAATCTTTTATGTGAAGACCATTCATTCAGGAGCAATGATTTAAACAATTTAACTTAATAATCTAGTTTGTTAAAATAATGGACATTTTGAAACAGTGAAAAAACAGAGACATGGAAAATATAATATAATATATAGTATAATAAATATAAGTATGATAAATAACTCGTAAAGTGTTGAATTAATTTTTGTACAATTTAGTCTGACGGTGATTTTTTTTAAACTGTACGTAAGCTACCACTGTCTCAATAAAATAGATTTTGACAGGGCCTTAAGGTCTTGAAATTTTCTATTTGAGGTTTTAGATTTTTTTTTTCCTTCCAATTTTTCCTTCCAATTTTTATTTTGTTCAAAAAATTGGTTCATAAGTCTGCCAGAATCTATTATGTTTCAAAATAATAAGTAAGGCCCTTCAAAAGTTGCATTTAAAATTATTGCTTTTTGCAAAATATTGCAATTATAATGTTGATAAAAATAAAAAAAAATATATTTCATAACGTTTATTCACTTTCCAATAACAATGTTCCGATTTTATCGCTTCCACTAACTCACTCATCCCATTTTTATCCACGCGTAAATTAATATATTTTTCAAATCTATGGGGTCATCTTTAAAATCAATATTTCTTAATATCCGTGTATGTATTATATGAATTGCCATAGAGCTCATTACTTTGCTTTTTCCTAAACAATTTTCCATATTCAAGTATATATTTTGCACATAGTTAGGACTTTGTAGCTTTACTTCTAGTTACATATGAGTTTGAAAAATAGAAAATAAAAAATTAAATAGAAAGCAAAATTTAAAATGCAATCAATAAAATTACTAATCAAACAAATAAAAGTGAATTTGCATTTATTTGCATTGGGGGCCCTAATAATAAATGATCAATGTAAGATATGTGATGAAAGTAGTTTTTACATTTAATAACTAAAATATACAAAATGTATTTTTAAAACAAAAGATATTCAGCATCCCTAATTTTCAGCTTTTGTAAATCCACCACATTATGGGAAACAATAAAATTTTAAAATATTTTGGATTGTAAAAATTTTTGCTTATTGATACGCTTCAGGGCTCTCTGGTTTTGAATATTTTCATTTGTTTTTGAATTAGACAGAGTTATTTTATACCAAGTGACCCCAGCATACGACTTTTGGAGAAGAGAAATAATTAATTAAATAATAGCTGTAAAGACAATATGTTTGTATTTATTTAATTCCTAATTTTGTTTATTTAATATTTTATTCAAAAAATTGTAATTATAATTGTAAATTAAATTTAAAATTATAATTATAATTTTTTTGACTCTAAAATATTCAAAGACCTGAAATAAGTTGATTAACATATCATTTTTAATTAATAATTAATTTGCTTTTTGATTATATATTATTTGAAAACTAATATTTATATTTTTTCATACAAAATAATAAAAATATATGCCACAAGTTGTTTAGAAAAATTTAATTTATTTTTATTTTCCAATAGAATGCCTGTCAGAATTGGTATTTGAGATTAACTGAATTCTCTCTCGTTACTAAAACCATAATTTATAAAACCTATTGTTTTCTGTTAATATAATGATTGAAAGATAAAAATAATACATAAAAGATTATCAGTTTACAGTATTATTTTTTTTTTGAAAAAAGTCTCTAGATATTAAAACAAAACATAAAATAAAACTTTAAATTACCCGATAAATTTCAATAATTGGTTGTTTTCAATTTGTGTTTTAAAGTTAATTTTTCAATTTATATAAATCAGAATAAAATAGATATTTTTAATAATTTCATGTCTCTTTTTAAATATATTCATAAATATCTGAAAATGTCTTAATAAAAACCATTTATATTCAATATTGTAAAAGACGGATCGAAAAGGAATCTTTTGAAAAAAAACCTTTACCTGAAAGAATTTTGGTAAACATGAATATAAAAATATTAGGAAGTGCAATTATTATCTATTTTTTTTAATAATAACGTTGAAAATAAACTTAAATAAATTAATTTTAATTTTGAAAGAAGCGAAATTTGAAGTTACCGTTTTCATGAATTTTCTCAGTATTTATTAGCTTTCAGGTGAATAACAATAGTTAACAATAGAACAGTTTAAACATGTAAAAAAAACGAGCATATATCAATTAGTTTTAATTTGTTTTAAAAAACATTGATTTATAATCGAAATCGAAATGAACATAAATGAAATACTAATAAAACAGTTATTTTAAAACTTTAAAAATAGTTTATTTATTATTAATAATGTTTATTTGTAAACTAAACCAACAGTTTAGTCTTTGATTAAATTGAAATAATTAAATTAAATTTAGGATGATTTTGATTAAAATTACACAAACCGAAAATTTAAAATCCCCTTAAACCAGAATAATTTAAATAATTATTTTATTCAATTGCCGATTTTTTATTTGAGTACATGTTATATCATTTGTCGGTTACCTACAAGCCGCCTAATAAATCAAAACAATTGCGAGTAAAGTTTTCAATGAATTAGATTTCACAATACAAACAATTATTGGCCTAAAGTATTTTATATTTATTCAAGTATTTTTAAATATTTAATAAAATAAATAAAATGATTATCTATTTATTGAAAAACTCTAAAAATTCGTTCAATTTATTCCATTTTTTTTGTTTTAATTAAATAATAATATAAATAATTAATCTAAAATATTTGAAAAAAAAATTATAGCAATTTAAATATTTTAAACACAACAATTTAAATAAAATAATTTTTACCGTAATAAATGATATTTGAAAATAAATAAAAGTAGACTTAATTTTACCATTTTATTCTTTTTCCAGACAAACAAAATTTCAAAACATGATCCAAACATGCATTGTTTCACAGATTTATGATGTAATTTATAATTTGAAAAATTTTAAATTTTTATAATATTTTTGAGAAAAGTATATATATATATATATATGTATTTTAACTTTTTATAATATATTTGTACCTTAATAATATCGGCCCAATAATGTCTGAACGTTGTTATATAAATACAAATATTGATCAATAATTTTAAAGTAATATATTGGCAATTGCTTTTTGTTTCACTCCATTTTTGAAAAAAAATTATGGAATTTCCATAGTTTTTATGAGTTCATATAACATTGCAGCATATACATCAACAATTTGATAGATAATGGATTTTTGTTCGACGATGCCTCGAAGGATTGTGTTGGAAGCTTTTTTTATTATTTAATCGACACCGTCACTTGAATTCACATAAATATGAATTTAACATTTAAGTCGAAGAATTCCAGCGTCCACAATTTTCTACCTTTGACGCATTCTAAGTCTTTTTAATGGTTCAGTCAGACCTTATTGAGAGGCGGTTAGAAAACATGTGAGTACGTTTAACACATGGTCGTTCCATGGCTCCTAATGTTACTAAGCAATCGTCAATTGCGATGTTACTTATAGATTGATAAATTCAACAGTGGTCGTAACTAGGCAAAATATTTTGTTTAGTATTTTAAAATAAATTATTGTGTATAAATCAATTCAAACATTGTCAAAATAATTTTATGTCATTATAGACATTTTTTAAATTTTTTGAGCCATATCAAGAGTTTAAACGTAAGCAAAAGGCTAATAGAATCGATACACAGATTTCAAAAATTGTCAAAATATATGATATAGATAGAGAACAAAATGTGATTTAAACTACATTACGATTCCAATTTATCAACTTACTACATAGACTAACTGGAAACATAGATATTTTTTTAAAAAAAATGTTTTTAGAAGAATCTACAAACATAAAAACTGCAAATTTTAAAAAGAAATTTAAACGTTTTGAATAAAGCTAAATCTAAAATAAATTTCCACTATTTTTTGCTATTCAATAATCTGAAATTTGATTACAATTTTCTCAAATTACAGTTTGAAATTGTTTTGTTTTTATTCACTGTAAATTTATTTGTTATCACATTTTTGATTTTCACAATTAATTTTAAAAATAAATGTCACAACTAGTTTTAAAATTATAGAAAAATGTCAAAAACAAATTTTTAAAAATTAAATAATTTTAATAATATGATTTTTAGAGAAAAAAATATTTGAAATTATTAAGAAATAATTTTAGTTAAAAAAAAATAAACAATAAAATATTATTTTGAAAAATAAGTTTTCTCAAGTTTTTTTAATATTCTTTAAAAATTATTACATAAAATTCAATTTAAATTATTAAACAGAATTATTTAAATCAAAAAGGATTTTTCAAAAGCCAATAAATAGAAAAAAAGCCAATAGAAATAAATATATAATTATAAAATTTTAATTTTAAAAATTTAAATAGTTTAAGAGAACAAAAACTATATGTATTTTAAAAAAGAAATTCCGAATGCAGAAAAAATTTTTTTTTCAAAAAAGCGATTCAAATTGTTGTTGAAACGTGTTTGTTATTTTGCAATTTATGACATACCAAAAGTGCAGGAAATAAAACTTAACTAGAATAAATTCTTAGACATTATTTTCAGAGTTTCTATAATTGTACCATTTTTAGCACAATTCATGTTTTAAAAGTTGTTATCGTTTGATTTTTACTGTTTTCCAGTGACTTGATTGTTAACCTGGAGGGTAACTAGAATTTTTACCTTCGTTCTTTTGAATCCAGCATTCATCTTTATCATTTATTGTTAACATTTCAATGTACATTGAAAAAGTTTACATCTTTTATCATCTTACTAAATTAGGTTGTCCTTAAAACAATGGCACAACAATATCACAAATTAGTCAAACTAAATATTTTCATTCATTTACAAATATTCTTAGAACAAATGTTTCGAAAATGAAACGCTTCCATCAAATATTTTCGAATTTAATTTATCTACCCAAACCAAACATCGAAAGAATAAGTAAATAAATGACACCAAAACAATAATAATGTAGAATAATAATTCAAAATAAAAATCGTACAATTTTGACAGGTCATGGCTAACAAAAAAACTCTGATTCGTTCTAATTGTAATTTCAATTATAAATAATTATTTTGTAATTTTGATTGAAAATTCCTGAAATTGTTTAGTAATTTTTTCTTTGATTTTGAAATCTTTGTGATAATTGTTGCTTTTCATTTATGGCTTTCTAATATATTTTGATGACATATATTAGCAAAAAATAATATATTTTTTTTGTTTTACTCTTATCATTAATTAAATTTTATTTAATTATTATTATTATAATTATTACTCTTTAATTCATTTTGTCTACCATCGAACACCGGAATTTTTATCTTCTGCATCTTTTCTAATCTTTCGTTTCTTACACTCCTTCTCTATTTCCTTATTGATGCTGTTATCTTTAGATTTGATTGATTGATTAGTCTTTGGAAAAATTAGCTCTTCCACCGTTTTATTCTTTTTCTCAATATCTATTAAATAAGCCTCTAGGATATTTGTGATATCTAGCTTCTTTAATCCTTTCCCTTTACACAAGAGTTTTTCAAAACTTTTGACCGCATCATTAATTTCCTCCTGGTATTCTTCAAGCAATTGTGATATCATTCCTCCATCTATTTCTGAGCTTTGCCGATCTGTATTTAACGCTCCTCTTTCTTCTCAAACATTCTATTAGTTTTCTTCGTCATTGATTCCTCATTGCAGTCTCAATACCATGTGAATGGTTGATCCATCTTCAATATCATATTCCAAAACATTCCTCCTAACTTCTAATTTTATTTCATCCTATATCAATAGGTGTTGATCGGGAGGAATTCCTTCTTTATTTTCGATTAAAGGTTTACATATTCAATAGTATCACTTGATTCCACTTTTAGTTACGGTTACCCCCGAGATAGTTCTAATGAATACCTGAAAAGAATGGTGGGTCCCATAGCATCAATCTTTCAAATCAATCTGAGAACTGTGTACAGAATACCCACCTTTTTCAGATTGAGTTATGTAACACACGCTTTGTTACCATTTTTAATTCTCTTTGATGCTGATGGAACCAAAGATCATATATGTTTTACATACGATCATTAATACGCAGATACATTGTCGAACCACTTGATATAACTTGCAATATCAATATCGTATTTCACCATACTGTTATAAGTCATCTCATGAATACTAGCAGTTTCAATTTCCAAGAATAATTGCTGGAACAAAGCTTCTGTATTTCTGAATATTTCATATCCAATGGTAATAACTTGATCATCTGGTAGTTTTAACTCTGTTCAAGTAACAATGAAAAAGCAGCAGTGATAATTTTCATTAGACAATCAGTTAAGTCTCTTCGGGCTAAATTAATTCTACAAATACTATGATGCAACATAAAACTTTCGTAAATCGCCATGATGTAGGATACAGGATCACTAGAGTTCAGAGCAATACTCGATGTTTAATTGTCATTGATAATGGCACTAATTGCTATATAAATCTTTATAAATATCTACATCGCATTTCAACATACTTTTATATATCATCTCATGAATACCATCAGTTTCCACTTCCAAGAATGATTGAAGGAACAGAGCTTCTGGTCAAAATATTTCATATCCAATTGTAATAACTTAACCTTTTGGTAGTTCATTACTTTTTAAGTGATAATGAAGAGGCAGCAGTTTGCATTTCTTGCTCAAAATCAAGAGCAATGTAACACAGTTTTTCTTTAATATCTCGAAAAATGTCTCTTTTACCAGTAGTTGTAAAACTGTATCCTCTGTCAGATATAATTTTCATTAGACACTCAGTTTAGTCTTTTCCGTCCAAATCCATTAAGCGAGTTGAACGAGCCAACGCATAACCATTATAAATTGACATCGAATGGGTCCCACCTATCTCCGGAGTTTCTCTTAAAAAAAACCCGAACACTAAAATTAATCATTAAAGATTTTCAAAAATCTTTTAAAACTCATAAATTGCTAAGCTTTTATTCTAAATCATTGACCAAAATCTTGAATTTCCAAAAATACTTGAACCATCCAGAAAAACTCCAATTCCAAAAAATAATAAATAAAGAACTGCTTGAATTGCAACATACATCATTAGTGCATTAAAGATCTCCAACATAATGCAGTCATGGATCCTATGTCGAAAATAACTCCGCATTAGTTATTGAAGTTGCATTTGTAGCAGCAATCAATTTTAAATGCACAAACACATCTATATCCTATTAATATTATTACCAATACAAAAGAATCCGTATCCATTCTTTGAGTTAAACCATTTAACATGTTTATTAACTTCTCTTTGATTCATAATTGAATTAAGAAGACTCCGAAAAGGATAAATTTTGCAATATCAAAATTCAAGACACAAACCGCGTTCACCACTAGAAATTCAATTATTGAAAATTGAAAATTCCAGAAGTAATCGAAGAAAACAACAATAAAAATCCAAAAAATTCGAGCAAGAAGTGCGCGCACACAAACGTGAGTAGTCAAAATTAACCAATTCTACACAAATAAATTATATTTTTAAACAATATTTTATACGAATTACGTGTTTTGTAATATTATCATTCTGATTTAGATTTGCGTCTGTTGCTGACATTCTTATAAAGAAATATTAGTTTCCCCAAAGGTTATTGATGTCCTCAAACAGGCTTTCCATTGTTCTTCATTGAAAAATAATAGTTTTAAAAATATATAAAAAGAAATGAAAATAAAATTTGACAAAATTGGTTTCAAAAAAGTGGCAGCACGACATTTTAATTTTGTCTTTCCGATAAATAAAGATATTTAACAGATTAAATTTAAAGGTAAATTATTGTGAAAATGAGTGTCTGTAATCTGATACAATCATTCAAAACAAAAAAATATTTAATTAATTATAATTTTTCATATTATAATTTTTGTAAATTTAATTTTTGTTTCTATTTTTATCAGTTTTATTTATTCTCTTTCAGTGACTTACTAGTTCTTTGAAATTAAACAAATCCTTAATTTTAACTAAATATAGAAAATAGTTATATGTTATTTTTTGAGAAAACTAAATTAAATAAGATTTCCAATTTTGGCTTAGCAAGACTCATCATATTGAAGTAACTGACTCTAAATATGTCATTAATTATATAATCTCTTTTCAATTTTGTGTTGCTATAAAAATACAGGAAAATAGAGAAAAAATAATTTGGTATATTTTGAGTAGTAAAAGTTTGACAAAATGACTGATACGTTAAAACATAAAATTTAATTTATTTTGTAATTAAATTAGTTTCTTTTATTTAAAATAAAATTTGAAAAATAATTGTAAAATATTTAATTATTGTAATGATTTTGCCAAAGTGGTAACGTAATTGATGTTTTGACAAATATATTTATAAATACATATTATTTTATCGAACATAAAATAAAATGTTTGTCATAGTTAATTAGATTTTTTGTTATTAATTTTAGAATGGAACTACAATTATTTTATTATTGTAAAAATAAGTAAAAGGCACCTTTTAAAAATAAGTAAATTCTATTTTTGTTTTTAAACATTACCTAAATTTTCAGAATGATTTTAAAATTATTAAGTTAATCAACTGATGTATGAATGTATTAATATTTATGATTAATATTAATACATAATTATGTTTAAATATTATTGAATGTATGTTTAAATGTGAATGATATCAATGATTACGAAATCACTGATGGTTTTTCACAAATGGTTTCCGCAAAAATATTATATTGAAATAGTTTTTCATTTTAACTGTTTAACTTGGATAATTTATATTCATCGTTCCGTTTATCTTGATTCTTACGTATTATTAATATTCAATTACTTATTATTAATATTAATAGTATTAATTTATTTTCCCCTATTTTAAACATTGATTTATAGTTTGAAACAATAAAAGAGAATTACATATATTTTGTTATTTAAATTTAATAATAAATAAATCAAATTACTATTTAATTTATCCTTTATCAGTAATATAATAGTTATTATAAAAAAGATTTCATAATTTATTAAACATTTTCTATCGGTGGAAAAGAATATTCTATCAAGGAAACGAGAATAAGTTCTGATTTAAATAATTAAAATGAATAATTATTTTAATAGCAGCATAATTGCAAATACAATTATACGCTTAATTCTTTCTCAGTGATTGATAAATGAATAAGTATTTTTTAATGAAAGTTATTTTCGCCATTATATGTTGTAATTAATTAATTATACATCTAAATGTAAAAGTTAAAATGACCATACATTATAAAAAAAATTTAATGTCATAATTATTCATCAACTAGAAATGAAAATAATTTTTAATTAAGATAGATGACTGTTTTGCAAAAATTTCAGTTAAAAAAAATAAAATTAATTATTTTTCATACAAATAATCAATTGAAAATAAATTTGATATATTTTTTTACCGAAATTGTTTAAATATTATTTTATTTATAGCAATAATGATTATTTATTTACTTTTACTAGTGTAATAAATATATATATATATATATATACAGTCTTGTTGAGTCTTTAATAATTCATAAAAGGACAAATTTAACAGGATTAGAATGGAACTTGGGAAATCCTTAATACTATTTAATCCTAAAGTTAAACTAGTAAATAACAAAATAAACTTTGCTTCAAATATTTATTATTGAAAATTTTTTTGAATTATTTTATAACTGAAAATTTTCAATTAATAAATCTTTTGAAGCAAAAGCTTATTTTAATTATTTATATGTTTAAAAATAGTTTATGTTGCTACCACAAAACTATCGTTTTCTACTTAAGTCCATGTCATATGAAATGTAAATTCCTCTAAAATATAATCAGTATAAATATGTTAATGTTTATAGTTAATAATTGAATTATGATAATTCTCTTAAAATTGTTTAAAAATTATTTAATAATCTATAGACATTAGTTTGTTTTAATCTATATTACATTACTAATTTAAACAAAATGCAACAAGTTATGCGATATTTGTCGTTTTATAATAGACAGTAATTGCGTAATTTAATAAATTAAATTTCTCTTTAATTAGAAAGCCAAATTTTATCAGATTAGATTGAGCTTCTTCGCTGTTACAAATAGAAGCAATAGAACTCTTGATTTTTAATGCGTTTTCAATTGAATTTAAAAGAGTAATCTTGAAAGAGGTAGACTGAAACAAGACACATGTACACATTTTGATGCAAGAAAAGATCTATGACTCTAATTGATGAGATATGTATGTATAAGAACTGTTTACTTTCTACAGACATAGAAATCTGCATTTTTTAATGAGCAAATTTATTTTTACTATGCCAAGTAAATAAAACAATTGTAATTTGAAATAACGAGTTGCAGATTTGTGTTTTGAAAATTTTCAAATCATAATTAAAAAGAAAAAAAATAATTTTACTGAAAACGATTTCAAGAGAAATATAAATTATTTTAAACCTATTTTATCATTCCATGCAGGAGGAAATGACTTTTTAGTTTTGTTTTGTCGTAATGTAAAATTTTATATATTAGAATTTTAATTTTAGTCTCTGAAGAAATTGACAATTTGACTTTTGTTTAAAATGTATTGTAAATGTATGAATCAAATTGAAAATTTTGAGTCGCAGCCCTGACCCACGAGACAATTTGAAGTTACCTAGGAAAATGTCTAACAAAACGTTTTTTACAGAAATAAAATTCACAAATAAAATATATAATATAATTCTTTTAAATTATCAAATTGTTGCTAGAATATTTCTAATATAATTTGAAAAAACATTCGTAATTTAAATATCTACTTATTACTTAATGCCAGTACTGAATACAAAATATATCAGTCAAATTTTCCATATATAAAAATTGAAAAAATCCTGGGACAATATTATTTGGGTAATATATTTTTCAAAAATCTAACGTGGGATTAATAATGAATTTTGTTTTAAATGAGTTTTTGTGGGTGCTATTTCAAATTTTTATTAAATTAATTGTTAATTTTTTGTACTTTTTTTAAACTTAGTTCAAGATACTAATGACATAGAAACATAAGTCAAATGAAGCAAAGTAAAAGGACTATGTCATAACGAATGGTTTGTAAAGATTTGGAGTAACTGAAAAAAACCAAGAAATTCTATTATTTGTAATAAAATGTTAAAACTCAAAGTTATAATGTAAAAAGACATTGAAAGTATACACAAAAAATTTTGTTTCATTATTTAATTAAATTAAAAAAGTTTTCATCTGGCGCATTTTATCACAAATTGTGTGGAATAACTTTGTGAAGGACAATTTTGAATAAAAGCTTTTTTGGACAGAAGCAATATATTGTTTGCTGATTTCAAAGAAAATGAACTTTTTTGTAAAACTAATAAAAGATTAGCCAATTATTTTTTTATATATTTATTTCAACCATAGCCATAAAAAGATTATTGAAATTTGATTAAAAAACACGATTAATTGAAAATTATAATTAAATGAAATGTTAACACTACTAAATGTAGAAGTCGTATAAAAAGATAAGAAACGCTATATATAAATATTGACAATGCTTTATTTATAATTGATAACATAATATTTGTTATCTAAAAATTGACTTTACTCTATCAAATGATGCGTACTTATATAATTATAACCAAGTTAGTAGATTGATGTGAGCCCGTCAAAATTAGGCCAATCCTCCCCAGAAAAAGTGGGTCAGATGTAAAAAGGTTGTGTAATATATGATGTCAAACATGTGATTGATTTTGTTATTACATGTTAACATATTTATAATAATTATTATGTAAGGATAGTTTGCGCACATGATGTAATCGTGTTGAAATATCGTCGCATATTTATTAGTAATTTGTATTTAAATAAATTAGTTGTTGGTTTACACTATCTTTTACTGGTTGTTTTCAGGTCAGTTTTCAAGTAAGAAAAGAAAGTCAAGTTCATTTATGCTTAATTTAAGGTCACTTTTAAAAATGTGGGTAGGCCAACTGAAACTTAAATAGGTCACATGTAAAATTAAGTAGGTTATAGAGATGTATATAGGTTATATATAGTTATATATATATATATAGTTATAAATTAGGTAAGTTAAAATTAAGCAACCCATGTAGAGGTTTATGTAGTCAGAGCCGTAGCTATGGGTTGGCGAATGAGGCGACCGTCCCGGGCGCCAAAACTGTGAAATGATCGTTTAAATTTTTTTGCTTTTCTTTCTTTTTTTCATATTAAATTTTTATATTCTGCTTTCCATGTTTACTGTTTTCAAAAGTTAAACTAAAACAAAACTGTTTCGCTGATCTATCTAAAGGTTTTTCAAACGGGCGACTAAATCAGAAGGTGGCTGATCATGAAAACAGTTTTTAGCTTCAAAAATGCTACTTAGCCTGGAAAGATCTTGAAAATCGTTTGAAAGAAGGAAGGAAAATTGATGATAATGGTTATAGATATCGATATGCTCGATACAGTAGTCTATATATAAAAACAAGAAATCGGAGAATAGCCTATTCAATATTGAGAAAAGAATCAGAATTATTTTTTCATAGTAAGGGAAATTTTGTGAAACATGGCAACTCATTTCTTGCAAACTCCTCCTTGCCATCATATTGGCAAAAAAAAATTTCGGTTAAAGTTTAATACATAGTTATTCACAGCAACAGCTATTCAATGATACTTTTATGTTTGTAGGCAAATATAACTGCGGGAAAAAAGTTTCAGAAAATGATTGTAAATATCTTTTTAGTAATAATTTCGGGCCCCTTATAGCTCCTGGGCCCCTGCAACGCAGGGTCCTGCGTCCACTAGTTACCCACTGGACGATGGCAAAGATTCTGAAGGGAATCATTAATAGTTATATTTTAACATAAATGAATAGATGGAAATTTTAATTTGAAAAGTGGTTATTTACTATTTAAAATGCTATTTGTATTTAATATTTGTATTTATTTGAAGTAATATTCTGTTGAGTATATAGCGTCGTTATAAATCAAGCTTCTCAGTTGCTGAACCCAATTCATAATGATCATAATTTGTTACTATAAACCCGTTCTGGAGAAATTGGATGTGTAATTTTCAATAAGGATTTTCAGCATGATATATGTTTGTTGGCCGAAACCTTTATATGTGTGGCATATTTATGGCCAATTTGATTTTTATGCAAACTAATAAGGTGTCTTGACCTACTTATTTTACATATATACTTTTATATTAAATTTGACCTACTTAAATTGCTATGTAACTACTTAATTTTAAATTGACTTAAACAAATCTTAACGTTTTACATATAATTTTGTTTTATTAAACATTGGAAATTTAATTAAATTTGGGAAGTTATATTTTTTCCAAAAACATTTAATTTAATTTTATATCAAATTTAAATAATTAATATTCAAAAGGATAATAGATTTGGGATTTCGTAAGTGCGGTTTTAAATAAACCTAAATATTTAAAGTGCATCGAATAATTGAAAATTGTCTAAAATATATTTTATTTTGCACAGTTTATTATTATTGTTTTTCTAGATCGCAATTCAACTAAGTTATATAAATATATTAAGTTAACAATTTCAAAGTTATGATTTGATAACAACTCAAAAATGTCACAATTAATTTTGATAAAGTTCACAATATTTAAACAAAACAAATTAAGATTGATGTGAATATTGAAAAATTCAGGAAATTTCTTATGTCATTTTTTAATTAGTTTCAGAATAATTAAAACCAAAGAATTCATGAAAGAATTATGAAAAATTTTTTTTATAATTTTAAATTATTTTGTTATTTGATATTTTAATCTTATTTAATCCGTATTGAAAAATCTGGCGCCAATTTATTTTAATTAAACAGAAAGGAAATAAAATCAGCGCTGTCAAAATTTGAAAAAAAAATTAATTTCCGAAGATCTTACTGGAAATCATTCAATTGAGAAATCTTTTCAATCCTTTGACAATTGACACTGTTTGTTTTTTTTTTCTTTGGAAATTTATTTAGTGAACAACAAATATGAAAAGTGAATATTGCTTTGACAATTATAACAGAATGGAATGTGAAAAGCAATTAAATAAATCATTTATTGCTATAGTTTGACATTTAGTGATCCGAAGAAACACAATTCTTGATTTGGTCCAAATTATTTCGGTTAAATCTATCAAAATAAAAATTTCTCTTAATTTTTTAATAAGATTTGGTAAAGAATGTTTTTGAAAATAATCATTTTAAATTGCTTTGGAAATATTTTTTAAAAATTATAAAAATTATAGATGAACCAAAAATATCAGTAATTTCTGGATATGTTTCACAATTTCCTGTGCATGAAGGAGATATAATTCACCTGACTTGCTGTTCATATGGTGGTAATCCAATTCCTGCTCTCAGATGGTATAAAAGTTAGATAATTGTTGTATATATTTAGTTCTTAAAATAATTATATATTTTACGTATTATTCAACCAGCACATAGTAAAATATACAGTACATTTCTTCTATGACTATGTAGACTTTGTTCCTTTGTAATTTTTTGGAGAGTAAATAGTGAAGAACATCCATTGTTTCTGATAGTTTCAGTATCATCCAGTGTTAGGATATGATGGCTACAATGATTCTTTTCAAACCTTTAGAGTTACTTGGCTTGGAATATGATAATAATGTTAATGATACCATTTGAAAAGATCGTGAATCCTGGAAAATTAACTCTTTTTTTAGTTAGTGTATATTTTTCCATTTTGCTAGTTAGATTAACACTTTATAACATTTTTTATTGTGTAAGCTTGTTTGTGGTGTTGTTCAGCAGTGGTTGGAAATATCAAAAGATCTCACAAAGTACCTGTGTGGTCTGAGGACCTTTTCCATGCATTTTCAAATAATAACTTGTTCAAGGCAAGATTCTTTTCAGTCAGTTATTTTAGTTTTAATCTATTTCATTTCATGAACATAGATATTTGTGTTTTTTGGAAAAATACCATTTTCACTTCGGTTTTTGAATCGATTAGGAATTTCATGAATTTCACTGGGATTGGAAAGATTGAATTCATTCATGACGAATGTAAAGAATAAGAATAACTTGAGAAATTCTAAAAACTTTATTTAAGAAATTTTGGTACTATTTACATTACCCGGTGTGCTGATACCAATGTAATCAGCAATAGCTTATTGGGAAATAATAATCAGTGACATAATTTGAGGACCCAGACAATCAAAAATAATAAATCACGCATGGAGGCATTACGTAATATAGGATAAAGGCTGGGGAAATCAAATATCCCATTATAATTACATCACAACGAATATGTTTAATTCTTTAAAATCCCGCAAACCAGTTTTAATTTTTTAATCAGATTTTTCCCATGAACATGACCTTGTTTATATTGTTGTTGAAACATTAAAGAACCTTTACATGGATGCTCACATCAACCATGTTTCTGACACCAATGTTTTGTTATTCATGTAAGAAGTATTAGATAATATAACTAATTAAATAACTAAAACAATAAAGTGATAATTTAAGCCTTTGGCTGCGAAAGATTTTTCAATAAACTCATTATTCGCAGCAAAAGGCTTAAATTATCACTTTATTGTTTTAAATAATAAATGCTGCTACCAAGATATCATCACTTTATAATTAAATAACTAATTGAAGTTTGAAAATCTATATTTCGCTTTATTTAACAAATATAAACAAAACAATATTTGTTATATTTTAAATAATGATTAGCTAAATATATAAATGTAAAATTAAAATAGACATAAATAAATTTATTTACAGATAATTCTTTGGTCCTTTTTTCCGATGAAATTAAAACTGATAAAGAAGAGCAGACTTTGGAATTTTTGTACCGAGTATTCAAGAGCGACAATGGCCAAAAAATATTGTAAGCATTATTTATTAAATTATTTATTAAACAAATATTTTCCTAAGGACTAATTTATTTTCATTACTATTAGAGATAAAATATCATTCTCTTGTGTTACATAAGTTATATGCCACTAAAATTTGGTAAAGATTTTTCAAGTGTTACTAAAATTCTTTGGTTCAACCTGATATAGAGAATTATTTTACGATGAGTAATTGCGTAACCCGTTCGTTGCGAAAACGAATCTCCTATTGACCATAAAGAATCTTTTCTAATTAAAAACAGAAACCCTCCTATTTTGAGATTTTAAATTAACTTTGTGAAAATGATCTTAACGAATGAAAGTTTTATTTAGAAATGAATATTAGTGATTAATATGAACAAAGTTTTATTTGACAATAGAATATTGTTTATAAGTGGTAAGTTCTCAACGGTTCTTGTTTACATCAACTAAATCATTTAATATCTATTCTTCGTCTAATACCATATTTGGTTCAACTTCATATACAAATTCATGTACTAATTCATTTGAGGTAAGATTTTTCATCATCGTTTGACTTTTTCAGTCAATTTGTCAACAATCTTTTAGTACAGAGGTTCTCAACTGGTGGTCCGCGACGAGTAGTTAGGTGGTACACGAATTGGTGACTAAAACAAAATGTAATAATTATGATGGACACGGATAATACAATGTTAATATGAGGATTTTAATTTTTATAAACTTGAAACTTTAACTAAACTTACTAACAATTCACTAAAATATAATCCTTAAAAACTACAATAAAGATTTACATTAAATTTAAATTTATCAAATAATATACTTTTTTACGAAACAAAGTTTTGTAGACAAATTTTATTTCTGTCTCAAATCTGAAAATTTACTTTAAATGCTTGGGAATTTGTCTCTGATTTACTTCATGGACAACTCAAAACCCACCCTAAATGGAGCCTCCAATGCAAAAAAATAGTTTTCGGCTGGGGCTCAAATGGTCCTTGAGTTTGAAAAGGTTGAAAACCTCTGTTTTAGTAGATATCATTTTCATTTATTACATTTTCTTACTTTTGGTTTAATTCAATGTACTATCACCAGTTTGAATTACGCTTTTGAGTTCTTCATGTGTTTTAATTGTCAAGCATTTAATATATTCAACATCAAAGGCATCATTAATATACTCATTAAATTTGTTTATAAATTCATGCTTCTGATATAAAATAAAATTAATTTTAATGATAGAAATTTTGCAACAATGTTTATTAAAATTTCAAATTATTTACAATTTTAAATAAAATATAATTTCTTAAATAAACACTGGAACTTTGAAATATCAAACCAGTAAATTTCACATCACATACTATTACAACTGGTCAAACCCAAGTACAGCAAAAAAGGAAACTTTCGCACAACATGCTTAATTACAAAATATAAATCCTGATTGGACGCAAATAATCTATAAGAGGAGTGCCCAATTAATTTATAACAGTAAAAATTGTCTAGCTGGTAACCGAGAATTGCAAAAAAAGGTTAACTATTTAGAGAAGACCGTACATCTAGTGTTTATATTGTAAACAATTTACTGTGGTTATTCTTTTTTATATGACAAATCTTTTGTCACTATCCATTTATTAGATAATAATAGCTTTGGTACTTGCCATAAAGATGTAAATATTATTACGTCTTTGAATTTAAATTCTATTTGCGTGAGTTTGCTGCAAAGATTTGATCATATAATTATATAGAATTTTATTATGTGATTTGTAATGTCCCTAAAATTCAATCTCAACTTATTTCTGAGTTCTTCATGAGTTGATCAATCAAATTTTTGACCAAAATGGAAATATTATTTCAAATAATTTTTGGGAATTTTAATAATATTTTTAATATTAAATATCTTTTAATAAAAATTGAAAATCAATATTTCGAAATTTTTACATTTGATTAAAAAAAATATTATTATATTCACTCTACTTTCGATTAGAAAAAATTATCTTAAATATATTAAAATATAAAATTAAAATTTAATTCAATTTTATTGAAACCGAGTTCTCAATTATCTTGATATAGAATTATTTACGCCTCTTGACTTCAAAAAATTTAAGAATAATGGAAATTAATTATTTTTTTATTTTCGTTATCCAATTCTCATTTCATTCAATGTAATTTAATTCTGAAGGAAATAAACGTACTCAGTGATTTTAACAAAATGAAAAAGTTTGCATTTTAATTTAGATAAATTATTTTATTTTCTGTAAATTATTTATAATAAAAAGGAAGAGTATCAAATATGTTTATAAATTTTAAAACCTTCAATAGCAAATAAATATATAACAATGAATTGAAATATATGATCGATAATTTCTTACAGAAAAAACAGATTTCTAAAGATTTCGTACATGCTAAAATATTACATTTACATCAAAAATTAAAATCTAACTTGAGATGACAATAATTTTAAGTAACTCAATAAATGCCAATAATGACACAATGGAATGTTAATTAATTAAAATTGCAAGAATACTAATAATTTAGTTGATTTAACTAATTACATTTTTATATATTACAATTTAAATGGAATTTATTAAAAAGCGAGTTTGAAGACTATAAATAATATATCGATGTTTATTGATACTCACGAATTTTCGGCTCTGCCTTTTAAAGTGAATTTTTCACTTGAAAAAAAAATTCACTTGTAAAAGGCAGTGCCGAAAATTCGTGAGTATCAACAAACATCGATATATTACTGATTTATAGTCTTCAAGCTCTCTTTTTAATAAATTCAATGGAAAAAATAATCAGTGGTGAAATTGAAAGAAATAAAAGTTCTTACAGTAATACAAGTTAAATGACTGCATCCATGTATTTTGCTGATTTAGGTGTCTGTTGAATTATTTTTGTGTTACTTTATTAAAAGAGTATTTCCCGAGCAGATTTATTAAAACAGTATTATAAATACAAGAATATTTTGATTTAATGCTGAAATCTTTCGTTTGAGTCTCTAAATCTTTGTGCAATTGACGCCATATTTTTGGCTACTTTTATAATTGATGCATCTTCATTTTGTGAGATTATTTTTTCTAATTTTGAAAACGGACAATTTGATAGGTTTTGAAATAAACAAGAATATAAATAAAAAATCAAAATGTAATTATGCTAAAATAAAAAATTACTATAATATTATAATAAATATTATAATCATATTGTATTTTAAATATATTTCATTTAGAGAATATATATCACATTTTAGGATTGTGCATTTAGGGATCATTTTTTGTATAAATTAATTATTAACATTTTGAATTATGAATGTTATGATATTTAATTGAGTGTAACGTTGTGTTTATACCATGAAATGAAACCAAATTGAAATAAACAAAATATTAAAAATCAATTTCTTTAATAACGCAATATTTTCAATTACTGATATTTAATACATTTCTTAAGAAAATACATTTTAATGCTTCTTAAGAGGAACATAAGTTAATTTAAATTTAGAAGAAATGTAATTCTATTTTGAATTCTAGAATACACTTTTCATGAAGTCATTATATTTAATTTTGTTTAAATGTATTAAATTAATAATGATTTAATAAATTAATTAAATAATAACTTTAAATAAATATTACAACACATCTTTAAAATATAATCAGTTTCATTTGAATAAATATGTAGTTTGTTTAAAAGTTAATAAAATAACTGTACTTTTATGGATGAATCTAAAAATTTATAAATTCTTAATATAATATACAAATTTTAAATTATTCTGGGCGGCAATGATTCAAGAGTTGAATTTCAGTCAATAGTAATTCCATTTTATTTGTAACGAATTCAAGAAAAGCCGCCATTCATTACCATATAATTCTGAATTATAGATTTATACAAATAATTTTTACTCATTTAAATTGTTTAAATGAATGCTGAAATATTACAGAAAATATCAATAAAAACATTGTTTGAAAAAATAAAATATCAAAAACATAATATTTATAAAAACCTTTCTTTTCATATTATGTTTACCTTATAAAAAACTAAATTTCAGATTTCAAAATGATTTTTATAATATACCTATCAATATAAAAACAAATTATTATTTGATGCAAGACTTTTATATATATATATATATATATATATATATATATATATATATATATATATATTGTGATGTAATTATAAAATTTGTCATTGAAATCATTATTGCTCTCTTAATTTGAATTTCTTTTTATGTTTATTTCTTATTGAATATGAATCATAAATTTAAGGAAATTTTAATTATGGACAAAATTCTATAAAAATGAGTGAAAAAATAATAAAATTACATTAAACATTAATAAAGATCACACATTAATTATCAAAATATTTATTTCATTTCAAATGATCACATTTGGATGTACATAAAGACAGTGACATAATAAAATAAATCTAGGAAAAAACTATATAAAAGAAAATCACACAGATAATATATATCAATGTTTTGACTATCCAACAAATCAATATGCTTAAAATCATTCAACCCTAAAATCAACATTCAAAATGCATTTTGTGTATTTTGAGTGTTTATTGGATAAAGCAGATATCATGAGAGTTCAGCTGTCGAAATAAATTGCAAAAATATATTTAGAAAATGAAGTTCTTACTACTTACTCAAGGTCAAAATAGCCCAGGACAAAATAGCCCCGACAAAATAGCCCGACAAAACAACTCATTTTATTGTAATTGTCAACATTATTATATATACTCCGAGTTTATCAGACAAGATATTTTGTCCCACTATGGGTATTGGTCAAACTCAACATGTCGCAAAGGTCACACTTATTATTATTTATTATTTCAATAATAAATGTTTACAATAAATTGAGATATTTTGTCAGGGCTATTTTGTCCTGGGTTATTTTGACGGGTCACGCTTACTAAAATATCAGTAAACGATAAATATTTCACAACTAAATAAAGTAGGATTTTAAATTATGTGTAATTACTAAATAGTTTATTTAAATATTTAACTTATTATATTTTAATAATTGATAATATTAATATTTTGATTTAAGTATCAAAATGGTGAGTTTAAGTGTCAACATTTAGGAGAAAGGTCAGTTTAAAGATGTTTTAGCATTGAAAGTTTGATTACTTTAAATTGTTTTAAATGTTTGTTTAAGTTAAAGTTTCAGGTTATTGAATAATAATAATAATAATAATAATAATAATAATAATAATAATAATAATAATAATAATAATAAATAATAATAATAATAATAATAATAATAATAATAATAATAATAATAATAATAATAATAATAATAATAATAATAATAATAATAAGCAAAATAAAAATAATAATTATAATAACTTCATTCTTTTGAACAATATACTCAAACACTAAATGAAATTATAGAAAAAACTTTTTTACTTAATTAAATTGCAAAAATTAATGAAGTGAATTTATTTTATTTAACTGAATTCCAATATTTTAATAAATAATTTCAGTAAATACCAACAAATTGGTAAAATACTTCAGTGAATCGCAACAAAGACAAACAGTAAAAACAATATTTTAAATTACATCAAAGTTATAAATGTGAATAATATCAAAGATATTTCAGTAAAATTGAATAAAATCATTTTTATTAACAATTTTAATTTTTATTAACAATTTTAATCTCTCGGAAAGTTCTTAAATGCGTACTGAGAGAATTAAATTTTATCTATATACAGTAAAATTCAATAAAATTATATTTACTAGATGAAAAATACAAATTTCATTATGTGTAACTCCCGCAACACTATATTTTAAATTTCTCATTTATCTATAGAGGAAAACTGAATACAAATATTTTTCTACGAAAAAATGAAAACTTTAACAGACAGCACAAAACTTAAAATTTAATAATCAAAATATGTGTGGAAAATTAAATTTTATCTACCTATGATTATACTTAATACTAGTTCAAACCTTTTTAATTATGTGAAAGATGCATTTAATAAAAACCATAGTAGTATATGATGAGGAGTATCACTCCATTTTTTTATTCATGGACCTTAAACTTTGACCTAAAACTGACTTTATTAATCATATAAACAGATTTCTTAACTCTTAAATACTTCTAAACCTTTCTCTTAAATGTTGACCCTTTAACCTACTATTCGGACCCTTAATTCATCCTTAATCAATCTTATCTTTAAATATTACATAAATTATGACTTTTGACATCCTAAAACTACCAATTCGACCATTGAGTCGAAATAGTAATATTATTAATTAGTAAGGCGACATACCACAAGGTTGCCTAGAAAATAATTATTACCAACTTATTTATATATATATATATATATTTTAAAATTTTTTAATTTAAAAAAAAACAAAGAAAAAACTTTAAAAAATACTTTATATTTCTATAGAAACTGAAAGTTGATGTGTGGTTTAATAAGAAAATTTTTAACTGTAATTGTAAAGGTTGGTTTTTTCTTTTGTGAATCGATATAATTAACTTACTTTTGCAATTATTATTTGATTAATGTTATTTTCTATATAACAAAATGCAGGTAAATTACAAACAGTACATGCAGACACCCTTAACATACAATCACTTGTATAATAGCATAATCTCTTTTTTTACAGATGACTTTATTTTCGACATCTAGAAAAAACAATGAATATTAATGAAAATAATATTGTTAACTTATTTTGTTTTCTAATTTTTTTCTTATGTAATACAAGTAACGTCGAAAGGTTTCAGTCTCATTTTAAAAAATTTCATAAAACAGACATAAATTATTATTATTATTATTATTATTTTAAACATCGCTATTATTGTTAGATAATGGAAATTACTTAGTTTAAATGATCAATGTTTGCCAAATTGGTGAGATTTTAGACACTGATCATTTATTGGGGATGAAAAGATTTATCGATACATTTGACAATTACTTTTGAAGTCAATTAATTTTAATAAAAATTTGTCATCTAGAATGATAGTTTATTTTGACAATATACTTTGTTGACAACATAATTCTGTGTATAAATGATCGTAAAATTTTGATGATAATTTTAAATGATTTAACGTTTAACTGGTGTTTCTGATTTTAATGTTTTGTTCACCATTGACCAATTTTTATTTAAATATATGGGACATATACTCTCTATATTAAAATCATATAACTGTGTAATTTTAAAATAAATATATTTACAATAATTAATTAATCATTATAATATTAAAACATTAATGAGGAGCTTAAAAAGCTCTTAAATTGAAATAATAAATTAAAATCCCTGAACAAACATTTTAATAATAACAATAAAAGAAAACTTACAAGGTTTAATGGCACCAGTGATGCTGTATTTGCAGCTACATACATCGCTTAGTGGTGTTAGTCTTCATGTAAAATCAAAACATAAAACAAAATATAAACTCAATTTAGCACCCACAGGTCTGAAACAAATTGATTTTGCCAGCCTAAAGTAGATAAACCAAAATAATCCATAGAGTTTACAATTTGAAAAACAATAATTTTTAAAATAATAATAATAATGAGATTGACAAGGACTATCTTATAATCGAAAATCTTTTCATTAAATACATTATTCGCAGCAAAAGGCTTATATTATCACTTTATTGTTTTAAATAATAAATGCTGCTACCAAGAAATCATCACTTTAATAATAGTAATAAAAATAATAAAGTATGAAATGATGATTTTTTGGTTGGAGCATAAATTAAATGTTAAACAAGTAAATGATAATATAAGCCATTTGCTTAAAAATATATATTGAAGAAAGTGAAATAATTTTCGATTAAAAAATAAATCCTCATGAATTTCTTGAAATTTAATTGTTTCAATTTTCAAATGCTTATTGATTCGAAATTATATTTACTATAAAACTCAAAATAAAAGAATATGAAATTTTTAAATTTTTGAAGGTACTTTAAAATGGTTTTAATAAAAAATATCATAAAACATTGATTCATAAAAAATTTTTTGAAAAACTTTACAATTCAAAAAATTTAAAGAAAATTATAATTTTATTTTTATTCCTTAAAATTCTTAAATGATTGCCTAAAATTTAATTTTTAAAGAATCCTCTTTTTTTACTGATTTCTTCCTCGAGTAATGTGTTAGAAGAAATCCATACAAATTAAAGCATACAATATTTAGCCTATCTTGGACATCAGCATCAGAAAACACAAATGCATATAAAATGTTATTGGTATAAAACCTTTTTATATTAATTAATTAATTTTTAAATCATCCTTATCTTCATTTGTTTATATAAATGTCCCAAGTTGAAACTTTAGAACCTCAACATAATACTAATAATAATAATAATAATAATAATAATAATAATAATAATAATAATAATAATAATAATAATAATAATAATAATAATAATAATAATAATAATAATAATAATAATAATAATAATAATAATAATAATAATAATAATAATAATAATAATAATAATAATAATAATAATAATAATTTGTTTAAAAAAACATTTTTTAAATTCTGAAATATCAATTAAAAAATATCAATAATTACCAATTGTAATTTTACAAGGATTGTCAGAATTAATTTATTTATGTCCTGACTGAAGTTGGTATTTGTTCCAGTTAAACAAAGCACTTGCTCAATAAATCATTAATTTTTTTCCTCTCTATTTATTTCTGAAATTAATCAACAAATTCTTTGATGGGAATTTTTTTTCAATTCTAAAATTTATATTGTTTATATTAAAACAAAATTATTAATTTCATTTTTGTTTTTCAAAAATAAAAAATACAGCTGTGAAGCCAAAAGTGAAAATGTGAAGGTCAATCCGGTTAAAAGCAATTTTCTGATAATCAATGTAATATTTCCACCGGCTCATTTAGAAATTTCATGCCTAAATTGCATTCCCGATAAAATAATGGCCAACCGCACCAATGAATTTCTCTGTGAAAGTAGCAGCTCTAATCCGGGAAGTATTATAACCTGGAAATTGTTAAATTGTTCTTTGATGGAAATCAGCAATTCTTCCAATTGTTCATCAACAGTTATGCAAGGTATTTTAAAGTTGATGAATATTTTATTGAAAATTAATATTTTATTAAATATTAAAATTTAAAATTTAAACATAGCTGAAGATAATAAATGAGCCGCCTAAAAATACAAGAAATTAGAGAGTAATTAATAAATTAATGAACGTAAATAAATAAAACTTAAATAATAAATTATCAATGCCTAATTTTATTAAGGCTAATGAAATAAACTAAATATTAAATCAGAAATATAAATATCATTTTGTATTCGAAATGTCAATCATTTTATCTCTTCAGAATTATTAAAGAACTTATAGCAGTTCGTATACTTTCCCGTCGTTTCACTATTGTTTGTTTTATCATTTATTTTTCAGTTTATTATTACACTTATAATTTGTATTAGGTAATTATTTTTCAGAATATAAATTATAAAGTTAAAAATATAAGAAATGATTTTAATTTGTCTTATATTTGTAAAAATGTTTTTATAAATTTTACTTAAAGTATTGAATATTTTAGTTCCATATATTTAATTGTTTTATTGACGACAAATGAGTGTTAATTGAATAATTTTTTATTAAATTGTAAAATTCAAAGCTTCTTTTTGTTAAATATATTTAGTAAGTAGATATTAGCCCTCTGTAGCACGACCATCTGGTGTACCGGGGCCAGTAATCCAAATGGTATTTTTTTTACCTCTGAGAGTTTTGTACACAAAACCCGACTCTCGTTTAAAAAGCCGAAGTATTTTTTAAGTCTCAGGATTCTTGTACAAGAATATTTAGTTAAATATTAAGAACATTCATTGCTTTATGATAATTTAATTTTAAATTTAAAAATTTATAAATTTATGGTAACATATTTTGAAGAATCGGTGTCCACTTAAAATTTTGGTAATAATTAAAAACTAAGTAAATTAAAATAAGTACCAATAGCAACAAAGTACTAACAACTAGATACCAACAAGTATTTATATCAATAAGTACTAACAACCAAGTACAAACATATATTCATTAAGTAAGCAACTTCATATATCATTTAACCTTTTCTAATCACTAAATTTGACAAAAATTGTAAGTTTTAAATGCGAATAATTGACAATTTAAACCCTTTAAAATAATACAACACCACGTTAAAATGAAAAGAGAAAAATTAAGTAAAATAATTGAAATATTTCAAAATGACAACAAAAAACATAAAATTCAAATATAGAATTCTAACTTTTATTCACAAAAGATCTACTTAACTTCCTACTTTGAATTGATTACTAACAACTAGTTAACATCCAGTTAACACGATACTAAATTATTAATAAGCAACCAACTAAATTATTGATAAAATGATGTTAATCAAGGAAAAATTTTAAAATGGTTATCAATAACATCTATAGCATATCAGTAACACTTCTCTATGTATTTTTCTTCTTCATTTAGTAATTCTACCTCCCATAGGACCATAATCCATTAATGAATAATTTTTCATAGAGTAATCTATATTTCCTTGTTCAATGAATGATTTTGCTTTTATTTCACGGTACAATGAATAATTAGAATAATTTTTAGAATAATTTTTATCAAATTATCTTGATTTGTAATAATTTGACTGATTTATATATTTTAGAAGGGTTTAATAATAAATTTGAGGAAGTTATCTTCAGTTTTAATGATTTCATTTGAATAATTATTTTAGTTTATTTGTGCGTCTAGGGTAATAAAATTCATTGGTTATTTTTTAAAGTTGATGCTAACTGGTTTTAGGAAATATTCAAGTAAATTTCTATCATTTTTTTATGAATATTATGTTGATTGAAAGAATATTTTAAAATTTAAGGTTTAATGGTGATTCTAAGATAAATTTAATTAATTTCATAATAATTTGCAGTATTTTAATAGATTTGACTTGACTTGTTTTCAAATTTTATTTTGAAAAACAATTCTTTTAATGACAAGTTGATAATTAGAGTTTTTACAACAATCAAGTGATATGATAAATTATTTAATTTTGATGATAGCAATGACTTTGTAATGATATTGAATTTTACTAAATGATTTTATTTTCAATAGCTATATTTTCTAAGAATATTTTCATGAACCTTTCAACTCCTCCTTAGTCAGTTTACAAATTGATGAACTTTTAACTTAAGAAACCAGATAATTTTATCAAGAACATGATGATGGTAAGATATATTTGGAATTTACTTGAAAATTATTGTAGAATATACTGAAATTTGTTATTTAGTTTGAAAAATATAACAGACTATACTTGCTTAATATCATTACGGGAATCGATGAAAAATTATGATCAATCAAATGAGAAATTATAATCTCTAGTCAGGTATTTGATGGTAAATTGGATGAAATATTTTGTTGATTTGTAGAAAATATTGACTAGTGAATTTTGATCTTTAAAGGGCTCTTATTACATGTATTTAGGTACTAAGTTGTTTCAATGGAAGAAAGTTTGGTATCTGTAACAGATAGTCAAAGAAAATTCATATTTTTTGAAGAAAATATACATTTTCTATGGGTTTTAATAGCATTTAATTGACTGAATTGATATATTAAAGGAGGATATGACTTCAAGTAGGTGGAAATCCAGGAATCATTTTGTAAATTAGGGGATAAAGTCGCTTGGATATTGACGTTTAAAATGGTAGAAATATAGTCATTTGGTAAGAATCTTTTAAGGGGATTTAGTTCATTGAATATATTTTTTTAAACGATGTTTCAAGGCGAAATTACAATACCTTATGAAAAATGGTCAGTACTTAGCAATGATTCATTAAATAGTTCTTGTCTGAAATTATATCATTTTTGCAGTTTATTAGGCTGTCATGAATTTTAATTTAGTTGTCAGTAAATTAAGGTCAATTTTAGATTTCTGGTTTACTTTTAGAACAGAGGTTTTATAATTTTCTATTAATTATAGATGGTTTTATGAAGTTGTTTAGGGCTAATGACAAAATAGGTGTTCATTTAGAGTAATTTACTTGGTTTTATATTTTTACAATGAAAAATTTGAGATTTTTATAATTAATAAGATTTGATATTAATTGATACATTAAATTGTTTCACCGGAGGGTGCTGATTGTAAGGATATCCATGATAAATGTTGAATAATATTATTTTAAAATATAAATGTTGGGTGTGGAGCAGTTAGTTAAAGAAAATTGATATTTATTAGGAGAATATCAGTTAGGTTGAATATCAGTTAAAGGTAAAATTTGGTCATTTAAAGGAATATAGAGTTTTTTATCGGATGGATAAATTTAATCTTCCAAGGAATATAGTCGGTCAAGTAAGTCATTTTTTAAGTTCTAGAGGACTGTGATTTACCTTTAGGACAAAAATTTAATTATTTTTAATTATAAATGGTTTTATTGAACTTAAATGAGTTTCAGTAGATTTTATAAATTATTTAGGGTTAATGACCAATTTAATATTTTTGATGTGAGATGTTTATAGTGAACTAGTTGTGATCTTTAGAAATGATATGAATTAGTTAGAGGGTACAATTAAATGCACACCTAAATGAAAATATAATTTATTTTTATATTAATAAGAATTTCTTTGAATATATATCATCACAAATCACAAAGACTTTTATTCAATCTTATTTAGGAACCCTTTCGACAAACTTTCCCGGACAGTACAATGGTTGGAAAACTCAGAGTAAACTAAATCTGCAGCTCAATTATAAGCAAAACTATTTTATTTTGCAATGCCAATCAAGATTAAGTCATAAAATCATGCCAGAAAAATACAAACCCATTGTGAAAAACATCAAACTCAATGTTCTTTATGCTCCGCTTATAATGAACTCTTTCAATACTTTATATCCTTTTGAAGGTAATAATAATAATAATAATAATAATAATAATAATAATAATAATAATAATAATAATAATAACAATAATAATAATAATAATAATAATAATAATAATAATAATAATAATAATAATAATAATAATAATAATAATAATAATAATAATAATAATAATAATAATAATAATAATAATAATAATAATAATAATAATAATAATAATAATAGTACAGATAATAGAAGAAAAAAAGAAAAAGATAAGAATATTATTATTATTTTTATTATTATTATTATTATTATTATACGGCGAACAAAATTTGTACAATTTCCATTCATGAAAGTGTAAAGGATAAACAGGTAAATATTAAAATTCTGAAATAAAGTAATTACTTTTCCTTTTCATAAATTAAAACATAAATTCAAATTGTCTACTAAAATTTTCATAAATATTTATTCTAGTATATTTTCTTTGCAGGTAATAATTAATGTTTTCCATATTTTATTATTTTAATAAATGGCGGATCAAATAAAAGACTTTTAATTAAATGTCACAGCATAATGTTTTGCGATTATATTATTAACACATGTCAGATTTAATTCATATATTTTGGAAAATCTTTTTTATAAATGAAGACTTAGACAAAATAGTGTTAAATTTGTTTAAAAATAATTCAAATGGATTTTGCGATATTTGAAACATTGGTATAAATTTTATAAATTCACACAAAATATTTTTAATTTAAAAATAAGAAAACATAATGATAATTTTTATCATTATGTTTATTATCAAGATTGAGAGATCTAAATGAAAAAAATAAATAATAATATTATGTTTTTTATTATTATTATTATTATTATTATTATTATTATTATTATTATTATTATTATTATTATTATTATTATTATTGTGAGAACATTTGGGTGTATCTGTTAGTATGTGTTAATATTTTATTGTATAAACTTATATATATATATATATATATATATATATATATATATATATATATATATATATATATATATATATATATATATATATATATATATATATATATATATATATATATATATATATAATTACTATAAATAGATACCTAAAATATATTAAATAAAATTTTGGAAAGTCAAAAATAACTTAAGTACTAAAATTATAATAAATTAAATTATTCTATCTTGTATTGTGTGCTTCAAATGTTTTCTAATGAAATGTTTTTAAAGAAAGTTTATAGAGCCCAGTTGAGTCTTCTTTAAAAAGATGTATCGGAATAGCTGGGATACAAGTTGATGATTTGTGTTTCTATAGTTGTTTGAATATATAAAGTAATTAAACATTAGTCTTATTCCAAATTTTTAGATTCATATTTGGTCCGTGTTATTATTATTTTTATTATTATTCTTAGTTTAATATTCATTATCAAATTCGATTTCATAATAATTTTAATTTCTCTATAAACATTGTGAGGTGTTTTCAGCTGAGAGTTAAATATTTCAATGGTTTATCAAAATAATTTTAAATTGTAAATAATTGACTATTAAAATAACTTTAAATAATTTTTAAATTGGATTTTTTAAGTTGAAATTTTTAAATTAAAAATTAAAATAGCTTTTTAAAAAAGAAGTTTTATTAATGAAATATTTTAAATAAATATGTTTTAAATATTGAAATATTTTTGATAAATGGTTTTTGAAAATATTTTATTCAACGCGGAAAATTTTTTTGGAAATTATACAATATTTTTGTAAATAAATATTTGGAATAATGTCTTTAACTTTTGAACCGGATTTAAAAAACAATTTAGAAGATGTTTTAGCAGCTTCTAATAAACATATTCTTTATTTTATATATATATATATATATATATATATATATATATATA
>CAUHTR010000762.1:0-13460 GCA_959609185.1 Schmidtea polychroa
CATGTTTTGTGGTGAAATATTGATATAAAATTTTTGTCATTAAAAGTTTTGAAATTTTGAAATAAGAAATTTAGTTTGGAGACTTTTTAAAATTTGGGAAATTTATTATGGGGATTTTTTGAGTTTAGAAGATTTTTTTTTGTAAATATCATTGTATATTTCCTATACGGATGATTTCCTAAAATAAATAAATTAATTTCAAAAAAATTTCTAAGTGAGTTGGCCTACATATTTTTCAAACTTTTTCTGAGTATTATTCATTGTTTCATCACGTGTTAAAGAATAGGAATTTATTTCTATAATGTAAGTTTATTTATGTTTGATAATATATGAAAGTTGTTATATTATGGCAATTGATAATGATGCGATTCACTCTCTCGTCATGTGTTGAAATATATTATTTTAATTCTATAATATAAGTTTGTCTTAGCTTCATAATATAAAGAAGATGTTATATTATGTCGTGACTTATATTGTAATTTGGAGACTTTGGAGCTAATTTCCATGGAAACTAAGCATTTTTTGTATACACACAGCATATATTTTTGTGACTTACATAAAATTCTAAGTCGACCTAGTTATTTTCCATATGGGTGGTCTGGATGAGACACATCCATCTACTGATATTTTATTTGAGAAATATTTATTTTATTAATAAACGCATTTGCTCGGGTAAAACTGGAAAAACAAGAAGGTTACGATAGTTATAAGGCAACTTTCTGAAAAACTCATGGATTCTAGAAGATGCATAACTTGTGTTTAATTTTTCACTACCATGAATTTAGCAAAATATCTTCAAAAAAACCTTAATTGGAACGGATAGAAAAATAAGAAGATTTTTGCCGTAAACCCCTGTGAAAATAGTAAAATAACAGGTTCGGAATTCATTTTTCACGAGAATAAATATACAATTGTTTGTTTCACTGAAAAATCAAACAAATCTGTAATCATATCAGCCAAATATAGGAGAAAGTCTATATTAGATAACAATAAACCTAAAATCTTTCAATTCTTCAATGAAACCAAAGCAGGGGTTGATACGCTTGATCAGTTGGTTTGCCTTTATACTGCCAAATGAAACACAATATGTTGGCCTTGAATTGCTATTTATACCATTTTGAATATTGCTTGAACTATTTATTTATTCACTAGTTATTTATAAATCTAAGTATCCGGATTTCTAAAACAAACATAAAAACCGAGTTAAAAGAAAGTCCATTGATGATTTTGTATAAAATATTAAGTGGGCTTAAAAAAAGTGAATCATTTTTTTCCAATTCAAAATTTATTAAATATGAACTAAAGAAACGCCTTAGATAAGTGGTTCTCAATTAGTATAAAAGCGCGGAACACCATTCACATGGTTTTTTTACGCGGAACATTGACAAAAAAATACTTGCCCACAATGAGTGACCAATCACAAAGTACTATAAATCAGTCGTAAACGTAAACAATGTCTTATAAGCAAAGAAAATACCACGCGCAACAATAACAAGCAATAAAAACACTTTTATATTTGTATGTTTATATATCTGTGTAACGGCTTTCTTAATGAATCATCTTATAAAAAAATTAATTGAGGTTTTTGATGATATGTATCTTAATTGCAAATTTAAAGATAAAATGTCATTTTTTTCGCGGAACAGTGGAAGCGTAATTGTGGAACACGGGTTGAGAACCACTGCTTTAGATGTTAAATTTCTCCGCGTCAAAAAGATTCAAATATATTCTCGTTGTGATAAATGTAAAAAGCCTAAGATATGTCTGTGATCATTGTATCAAAATGTAAAAATGCAATTAGTTCTTTTTGTAAAAAAAATGCATATTTTTGTATTTTGATAATAAATTGTTCTTTTTAATATTTTAATTAGTATACATGTTACTAATTTTTATGGAGGTAAAAACGAGGTATAAGAAAGCGAACTCTGTATAATAAAAAAATCAGTTTACATTGATAGAGACGCATAAAAAATGACACAGACGTATAAAAGTAAATAATGTCAGACAGTTTTTGATGTTTTCCATGATCATTAAATTCTGTTTTGGAATCTAATTTAATGGACATAGATGATTTTGAAAAAGGGTGCCTTTATTGATGGATACTGAAAGTATCAAGTCATGTCGTCATATATGTATTAATTATCACTTTAAAATATCAAAACTACTTACAGATTCTATAATGGAGAGGAATCTTATTGCATGTCTTTGAAATGTTGGATTCATAGAATGTTAGAAACACGATTATATCCTTTATGACATCGCTCAATCTTACTGATTTCAAATTATCTTTTTGACTGTGTATAAATTGAGTTTTGAAAGGTTGTCCATAATAATGATAGAATACAGATTCTAATTTGTACGCAAGCTAAATGCAAATCCAGCCATAAAGATATAAATAATGAAACAAGATTACAATTTCCAAAAAATCACAAAATGCATTCTTAACGAGGCATATATAAATCTTTGCCGCATTAGTACTAAAATTCTGCTGTCCATTAAAATCGATAACCTGATATAAATATAAAAATTTTAGAAAAATTACACGATAAATTTGTGTCATTGTTAGTATCCCATTTTTATTATTTGTGAAATATTACGAAATAAGATTCATTTAATGAACAATAAAATTACCAATTAAGATCTACACTATTCAATAAATATAAAGTGATGATTTCTTGGTAGCAGCATTTATTATTTAAAACAATAAAGTGATAATTTAAGCCTTTTGCTGCAAATAATGTATTTAATGAAAAGATTTTCGAATATAAGATAGTCCTTGTCAATAAATAAATAGTTTCCATATACCGGTAGGTTTCTCATTTTTAGATGCGTTTAAAAATGTTTTCAATTTTTAGTAAAAAAAATAACGCCACTCATCTTACTTGATAAGATTAATTTTGTGGATAGAAAACATTTTATTATAAAAACCAAACATCCAATACAATTCTGAAGGTGTCCAAATAACAATTTGGTTTCTCAATTATAACTAATATTGCATTTATTAGCAGTATTGTGAATATTTTTATATAGAGATGAAATAAAATGAATTAAATTTGAAGATGCTACAAATTAAAAAATAAACAACTTAGGATGATAACTATTTTATAAAAAGGGGTCACCTAGTAATGATATCACGAGCTCTGGGTTGAATTTGAAACCCCAAATTTCTCTCTTAACATGTCCTTACAAAATGTCAGACGTCCAATGAACGTGACGCCACAAAGCTAGTAACATTCACGCCCCCATCAAAAAATCTATTTCACTATTGAATAAATTAAACATTTTAAATTTATTAGGATTTGTCGGTCAAATAATAAATTAACAACTGTTAATCTGATTCCAAAATGTGTTTTGATTATGTATAATAACAAATTCTAAACTATAGATTTATAGTGATCAACACTGTTACAATCTAGTTTTCATTTTACTAATTATAACTACAGAGAATGAAAAAATAATTTAGCAGTTTTTATTGAGTGATTTTTACAGCATTACGTGACGAATAGCACGTTTATAATAAAATGCTTAAAATTTATAACCACTTAACTACTGGTTCCAATTTTAATATTTATTTGCTTTCTTACTTTGACTTTAAATCATTAAATAATTGTACTGAATAATTTTCTAATTATAATTTTTCCGAAATTTTTTCCATTTCATTTTTTAATTTTTCTTCATAAATAAAAATTAAGTAAAGTAAATTATATAATTAAAATACAGAAGTATTTATATAATATGTTTATTTCAACTTTCTCCTTTTTAAAACATAGCAACATATATAATGGAACATTAGAGGTTACTGCTAAATTCGAAAGAGATGAACAAATTACCGAATTCGGAAAAACTAAACAAGGTGCTAAAGTCAATTCACATCCAACTGTTCTTTGTCCATCCATTTTTCTATCTCGCCGCTTAACTTGTTTGTAATTACAACGATATGTTCACTTTACTCATGTATATTTTTGAATAATTGATCCCTGGTTGAGTGCGACTTAGTGAATGGATAGCATAACAGTAGGTAGGTGTAAGCCCTTTACGCCACCATTAGTTATCGCGCGCTGGTTAGCAACAAAACCCCTACCCCTCTCATTTTTTCAAGGTCAAGTCGCGATTATTGATTTTTAAAAGAGATTTTTATTTTTATTGATTTTAAAGTGCAAATCTTTCAAAATAGAAATTCAAGTATTCATTTAAATATGTAATAATTGATTAAAAAGTGTAAATATTGATTTAAAAGTGAATTTTTAATTTTTTGTTTTATCTCAAAGTAGCGCGGGAGTTTTTCAAAATATTATTTCGACTAAAATATATAGGGTGACGTCACCTACATCTTTGCTGACCACAACATTTTTGTATCTCTTTAAGATTTCTTTGGCGAAAAATTTAAATTTTTCAAAGAAAAAAGCTTGACAAGAAAAAGATAATTTGAGATATTTGAAAATTTTCTTTTTGTAAAATATGGAGAATTACAAGCCATACAACTTTACTGACCACATCTTGTTCAAATATTTATTGGAAAATTGTCAAAAATACAAAGGTTTTGTACCTTAAATGGCACTAGGTTCCAGAACCTTATGATGCAAAAGTCTCTCAATTTTACTTTGTAAAATGATAAACCTTTGAGTGAAGTACATTTTTGATGAAGACACCATTTTCATAACTTGTGGAAAAGACGGTTAAAATCACGTTCGAAATTCAGTATAATTTAAAATTTTAAATTCCCGCCATATGAGTTATCGATCTAACCCCCCTTTTTTTCAAGGTCACATTTTTTGACGGCTTTAAAAAAAAATTTTTATTGATTTTTAAGTGCAATTTAAGTCAGATGTGTTTTCAGTTATTCTTAATATTGAAACCATATTTTGGCCAGACATCCTACGCGATAAAGATGTATTCTTTAATGACAAACAAGAATTCTTACAAAATTTGTGGAAAAGAATTTTTTTCGATAGACTTTTTTTAAGGAACATTTTTGGGAACTAGAAGAACGCGACATAATTAGCCGAGACATCCTTCATAAAAAGTTGCGTCTTGATTCAACTAATAGGATTCTTTAATAAAATTCTCGAAAATTTTCTTGGTTCTCCTAGGAATTTAGAAAGTGTTTAGAAAGTTTAAAATATTTACCCGAAGAACTTAATTTTTTAAATTTAAATAGAATAATTAATCTTTCAACTAGTTTATAATTAAAAAACTTATTTTTAATTTTAATTATGTTTGACATACATTCATTTTAAACTATTCCGACAACTCACATTGAAACAGTTTAAGGACACAAGTTTTCTTTAATTTTTCAATATGGATTTTTAAATTATTTAAATTCATACACACATGTTTTAATTGCATTAGTGATTTTAATGTAAAATATTTTTGAAGAGAATTGATTGCCCCGATAAATAAAGAAGATAAACCAGTTCGTTCGCCTCGTTATGTATATGTAATATGTATATGTATATATGTAATATGTATATATTATGTATAAGTATGTATATGTAAGCCCTTTATGCCACCATTAATTACCGCGCACTGGTTAGACACAAAGCCCCTACCCCCATTTTTCTAGGTCAAGCCACGATTATTGATTTTTAAAAGAAAATTTTATTTGTATTGATTTGAACTTATTGATTTTTAAGTGCAAATTTTTCAAAATAGAAATTTATGTATTGATATTTTTTGGCTATCTTGAGAACTCGACATAATTAGTCGGCCATGTCCGAATGGACTTTGAAATATTTTCATCCTATTTATTTATCGAAAATTGAGATATTTTAACGGGACTTTAAACTTTCCTTATTAGTTTTCAATGGAGATGTCGAATCTTTGTTCAAATGTCTAAAATTATTGCGCGAAATATGAATTTTTGTTTAAAGAAATTCAATTTTTAATATATAGAGCCCATATGAATAAAGATATTAATACAAATATTTTTGTTTTAGATGTAATTCATAACAGAGATCTCCAATCTTTGTTTAAAAATCAAATATTTGCACGGGAAATTTAAAAATTATAAATTATTTTCAAATTCTTTTAATGTCAACATATACATGTTGATTGTAGAATGATTGTAGAATGATTGTAGAACATTAATTTAAATGGATTTCCAAAATGAAGCTGTTTATCAAATGTTCGACCTAGTTGTAGTGGTAAAACTATTTTTGTATGTAAACTACTGCAATCTAATTTGTTTGTTGAAAAATTCAACAAAATATATTGGCATCGAGGTTCGGAAACTGAAAATGGTTTGACTCATTCAGAATTTTGCAAAGTTCAAATGAAAATCATAAAAGGATTTGATAAAGATTGGACAAAACGTTTACAAAAGACAGATGTCATCATTATTGATGATTTGTATGAAGAAGCCAACAAAGAAAAGGAATTTAATAATTTGTTTACAAAAATATCTAGACATGTTTGAGTTACAGTTATTTTTTATAACTTAACTTAGGTGAAAATCATAGAACCCGTAATTTGAATGTACATTATCTTACAATTTTTAAAAACCCTAGAAATGCATCAGTTATTGATTCTCTAGCTAGACAAGCATATCCAAACAATAGGAAATTTTTTCTTGAAGAGTTTCAAGATGCAACTTAAAATCCCCATGTTAATTTATTTCTAGACTTTACTCCGAAATGTAGTGATGATTTACGAGTTCGAACAGATATTTTCAACAAAAACGGTGCTACTGTATATAAACAAAGTTGATCAAACCAAAAGACTAATAATAATGTCCATTCAAAAAATAATTGTCAAACCTTCAAAGAAAAGGAAATTGAAATATTTGATTGGAAAACGTAAAAAGAGAAAGATTTCGAAAAATATTCCACCGAAAACTAGTTATACAGAACCAAAAGAGTATGTCATTAAAGATTATGATAACAATGAAATTATAGGAAAATTATATGAGCAAGAATTGCAAGTTATTCCAATTTCTACAAATTTTAGAATACAGAAAAATCTAAAGACAAGAAGAAAATGAAACATAAACAATATTACGTCAAGTGGAACGGATATAAAAACCCCACTTGGATATTGAAATCTCAGAACCAAAAGAGTTCCAATTATCAAAACAGAACCTAAAGAATTTAAAACATCTAGACAAATGAAAATTTCACGAAGCTTACCGTATTTTACCTCTCTACTAAAAGCTACAAAACAATAAAGAATGACAATTTTACAATTATTCCCAACATTGGCGATTGATGATTTAAAAGACATTATAATGAAAGTTGTATATGGAAAACTAAATATTAGCAATGCAAGGAAAGAAATTTTGAAAAAGCACAAAAAATTTCTTTTATCGCTTGTAAATAGTAAAAATAAGAAGCAAATGAGAAAGACTTAGTGGATTTATAGCTGAATTGATACCTCTTGCATTATCTTTATTAGGTAGAGTAGGTTTATTAGGAAGTCGAAGTTCAGAAACAATGGGCGGTATTCCTTCAATATCGAATCTTAAACTTGATTTTAATTCAAATTGTTGAAATGGAGAAAATTTGGACAAATTTTCGGCGGAGTCTAAAGATTACAGAAATCAGTCAAGAAATAAAAAAAACGAGACACAAAATTGGTTGTCGATCAAACATGCATACAGTCTCAACAACCCAATGTTAAAAGGATTTCCAACAAGATCCTAAAAAACATTTGGAATTGGCAACTTATAGCAATTATGTTTACTGGAAATGATTCCATGTTCGAATATCAACAAAGGTTACAAGTATATTTTGACATGCATTGATATATTTAGTCGATTTGCAAGACCTATACCTGTTAAAACTAAATCTGTTAATGAAATGGCTCAAGCAATCAAGACTTTATTTGCTGATGGACATCCTGATAATTTGCAAACTGATTTGGATTGAAAATTCTACAATAGTAAAGTAAAACAAATTCTAAAAGAAAATCATTGAAATCACTATATTGTGCATTCACAGTATAAGGCAGCACATGTCGAACGGTTTAATCGTACATTGAGAGATAAACTGAAAACGTATTTTGTACATCAAGGAAATAAAACATGGATACATGTTTTACCAAAGCTAATTCATTCATATAACCATTCAACGCATCGTGGTTTAAATGGATTAAGACCTGTTGATGTTTCAACTGATAATCAAGTAAAGTTGTGGTTATCTCTTCAATTTCCAAAACCAAAGAAAGCAAGGTATAAAATTGGTGATTATGTAAGTATTTCAAAAATTAGTGCCTCTCCATTTATTAAAAACTCTGATAGCAATTAGAGAAATGAAGTTTTTCAAATTTCAAAGATTAATACCAAACAGATTAATACCAAAAGATTATGATAACAATGAAATTATAGGAAAATTATATGAGCAAGTATTGCAAGTTATTCCAAGTTCTACAACTTTTAGAATACAGAATAATCTAAAGACAAGAAGAAAAGGAAACATAAACAATATTACGTCAAGTGGAACGGATATCAAAACCCCACTTGGATATTGAAATCTCAGTTAAAATGAATAAAACTAATTTTTATATGATTTTACCAGCAATGGCTCTCCTTTAATCCATCCAAATAACAATGCTAGTAAATTTATTGTTGAACTTCAAAATCTAATCTATTTAAATGGTAGTTGGGAAGTGTCCTTGTTGGATTTTACATTTGTATACAATCTCTTCGTTTTACAGCAAATCCAAGATTGAATATACCAAGATGGAATCAGTATCATAAATTGTTAAAGAGAAGATAATTCAAGACAGCTATGAAATGGTCAATCAAACAAATAAAATTGCGATAATATATGTTGAAGATAGATATTTATACTTTCAATGTTTGAAGCGACCATTTCAATTTTTATTTGAAACCTTAACTGATGCAAAACGTCTAGAATTTACTATATTGCGTAACACTTTTGATGAATCATTGAAACTTGATCTTGATGCTCTTCCCAAAATTGATGCTCTATTCAAATTTCAACTCTTGTATAACAAAGCAGTTGAGTATGTCTATACATTTCAAGATGATTTGTATATTACAGATCTCGATCAATTACAAGTTTATTTAACAAAACATTGTGAAAATATTTTCGCTGTTGTTTAATTATACAAATATTTTAATTTTCAAATGAATCCGATTGTTGGCCAAATGAAATTTGACTTTAATTTGGTAAAGACATTAGGATTATTAAAAGAAACGTATATACAAAACTTAAAAGTTAGCGAAGGAACATCGAAACTAAAATTAATTAAACTTCATCAACAAATGTTCATTTAAAGTAATATTATTGAATCTATATTTGTTGGTGATGTTAGTGTTCCTCTATTGAAATCAGAATGGATTATGTGATGATAGCGGAAAATTGAAAAAATTTCAAAAAGATTCAAAAACTCATTTGACTATACATTTTCGAAAGGTGAATGACTAATCGTGATATTGTATCGCTTTATAGTAGTGGTCAAAATGGTGAAGAATTACCCTATTTTATTGGTAATCAATGTGGATCCGGATGGCTCCAAACAATTGGAACGCATGAAAACAGCAAAGGATGTAAAAATAAAAGATCAAAAAATTCTTCCAACATTGAAAAGACATGCAATGGATGAAATTGGAAGAAACCTTCACCACTACCACCAATACAAAAACGAACACCATAAAAAATTCTGAATAAACGACGAAGATCTTGTATAAATAAAAGATGGAAAGGTCGTAGAACAATATTTCAAAATGATAATGTGCGGCAAAACTGAATTGTGTATTTTTGATCGTCCATCTCCACAAGTAGTAATTGAAAATGGAATATTTGAAGATGTATATTTCCCATGAATTCAATTACTGATTAGAGAAATGATGTTGAATTTTTTATAATTGGTTCACAGACTGAATATTTAGATTTGAATAATACTCTATTATCAATTCAATTGAAAGTTGTAGATAAAGACAAGAAAGATCTAGCGTAGATGTAGTAGATGGCGTAGATGTAGTACCTAGTAACTTCATGTTTCATACTCTATTTATAGATGTTATTAAGGGTTTTAATAATATCAAAGTCGATATGCACACTAAACTTTAATTGAAACGATTTTAAACTATAATGGCGATACAAAGAGTGTTTGTCTTGCACCAATGGGTTATGGAACTAAAGAATTTAGGAAAACATGGATTGCAAAATCGAGATTGTTTTTAATGTGTTCATCCTTACAACTAGATTTTATGGATCAACCAAAATAGTTACTTCCGAGGAGTTAATGTACAGATTCTTATGAAGATATCAGATTCAAAATTTATTTTGTACACACCCATTGTTGGTGCATCACTGAAATATCAATTTGTTGATGCAAAGTTAATGGTTCGACAAGTACGGGTTGAGTCTTCGGTGTTGGCAGGACAACAGATTGGTTTTAATTCACAACATGCGATTTATTCTATCAAAACCAAATAAATTGTTTCTTTTGCAATAACCAAAGATTCATCTTCTTTTTATAAAGAACAAATATTGGGTGATAAACGTTTACCAAATTTCATTCTGGTAACTTTTCAAACAGAAGCCCAATATACGGAAAATTAGCTCAAATTTTGAAAATTTTAGTATAACTTCTTTAACATTATCAAATTTTTTTGATTATCGTGAAACATATACCCAAGATTTTGACAAAGATAATTATGCTACGTTATATATGCTTTCTCTAATATGAAATGTGGGTTATTTAGACAAAAATTTGAATTGTGGAATCGATTTGTAGATTTTAAGAAGAAATACCCCTTCTTTACATTTAGCTCCTGACCTCGATTGGAATCAAAGTCAATTACCACAGAATGGTAATTTGAGACTTGATATTAAATTCAGCAATTCTCTAATATCTCATGCATACGTAATTATTTACAGCGTATTTGAGAACGAAATTCAAATTTCAGCTAATTGAACAATTTTAGTTTAAAAAAAATTGATGTTGATGAAATAGTTTAAGTATGGAGTAAGTTTGTTTTATTATAAATGATTTACTTGATTAGTTTAAATTGCAACAAATCCATTTGGAGACATGTTTTCGCAGTTTATCCATTAGATAAATCCCTTTTCTTGACAAATACAATGCTATAATAGTCAATACTCAATCCTCGAGTCTAGGTGGCGAACATTGACAAGCAGTCTTTGTGAAACCGGAAAAAATGTATGTGTTTGACCCCATGGGCTATTGCTATTCATCTCTGCTAGTGTCAAAATTATCAAAACATATTGTCTACATCAGAATTATATATCAAGAACCATTACATGTGGACAATATTGTATTGATTCGTTAGGTTTGATGTTTAATAAATGTTAGTTAATGATTTTTAGTTCTTATTTACAAAAACAAACAAAAATGACACATTTTCTATACAAGTTTTATTATATAACATTGACAAGCTTTATTATGTAAAGAATATTCACAATGAGTCAAGTCAAATAAATGTTTTTCGAGATCACAATGCCATATATTATGGAAATTTATTATCTTAACATTCCTCAGAAATTGTTATGTAATAATGTCCATATGCGAAGCTCTGATTCTTACCCACCAAATCCTCTTGTCATCATTTTTTGTAAGTGCTGTTTTTGTTGTTTTAAATGTTAAAAGTTGATTGTTTGATCCAATATGATTCTGAAAAACCTTTGGATCTATTATTCCATTGTAACAATCAATGTAAGACTGATGACTTATTTTTATTCGTTCCTCCCAAAAGACTGTAACTTTTCGGACGAAGAAAAACCCATTCATCATATTTAAGCCCTTTGCTCTCATCCTTGAATTTACCAATAACATAATCTAATTTTCTACTATACAAAGGATAAGTGGGTTAAAAATTTGAAGAATCCAACAAATTACCCGAGATAATTGCTTTTAATAAAGTTTCCAATTTGATGTATCTACATTCTAAAACGAACGAATCGGTATCACCAGCAACAATATTTATTTGGCAATTGAATTCTCTTCGTTATTTTTCAAGTTCAATGTATTGAAGCTGGTACATTCGGAGTTTTGACAAATCCAAAACTGATTGACCTATATAGGAAGGTCTATCTAAACAAACGCTATCCTAATTTAAGATAGCAGCAATTAAATTGTACTAAATCTTTATACTTTTTCCAAACGACGGTTTTGAAGCATAAGTCATCATTTTGCTTTTGGAATTACAAAGTCTCAAATTTAATCGTTTCTTCAAATTTGCCATTGTTTTTCCGTAAAGACTATTATTTAATAGTTTGTAATAACCTTTATCCAAATCAGTTCGTGATTCTACACACAATTTCGTGTTGGTTTCAACATATTTCTTAAATATTGGAGCTTGATTCAACTTGATTGCCCTATGTATTTTTGATATTTGAACACCTAACATCACACAAATCTTTAATAATCGCCAATGTATGACATAGTTTCTTTTGGGTTCATGTGTCAACAAAGGTTTCTGAACTTTTGTATCTTTTGGACAGATTTTTTCTGCTGCAACAGGTAGGTCGTCCAAAAAATAGTGGATTTCATCGAGAATATCTATCGAGAATATCTAAGAACATTTTTCTAGAAAAATCTTGATGAATCCATTCAAATTCTCCATATGGTAGATGTTGACTTAGATCCCACCCATACAAGTTGTTGATGTCAATGTACAAAAACTCCGTGTTTTCATCCGATTTTACATGTTTGTTGACAAATTTTAGCCCACCTCTGATCCCTGCTTCATAGAAATTGTACATTTCCATATCTTGTAGCAACTCTATAGGCCAATCCAAAGTCATGAGCGCTGATGCTCATGAAATAACTGGAATCCATTGTAAACTAATAATTTGTGTTGTTGGTTTAATACAATGGAAAAAAAATCAGTGGTGATATTAGAAAAGAACTATCTTAAAATATATATATATATATATAATACTTGTTAAAAAAGGGGTTGGGGAATTGGAGTTATTAGATATGAAAGAGGACCAGGCTTTGCAAATGCACCATAAAGTTACTTCTATAATTGAATTTTCGAAACTCGTACCAGAGGCAAAATATCCACACTTAAAACAAGCTGCTTGCCGTCTAATTTCAATTTTTGGTACAACATATTGTTGTGAATCTTTGTACTCCACAATGAAGTTCGTGAAGTCGAAATATCGTTCACAGTTGACCAATCAGCATCTTACAGAATTGCTGCGAACAGCTTTAACAAAGTATACACCAAATTTCAAAGATTTGACCAAAAGTCTTCGTTAATTCAAGAAATTTTATTACTTTTTATTAATGGATTTTTATTATATTTTATGTTTGTTACTTAAATTTTGAAATAATTGTTTTTAATAGCGTTTAAGTCTTTTTTAATCAAATTAATGAAATAAAAAAAAATATGTAGTTCACTATGGTGGCTCTTTAAAAAATAAATTTTCGGAAAATGTCTCTCATTGAACTCACGCGTGCCCACCCTTGATATATAGTTTACAATAATTAATTTATTTAAAATAATTAACTTACAAAATAAATTTCTT
>CAUHTR010000763.1:0-85715 GCA_959609185.1 Schmidtea polychroa
AAATGAGGACTCACTAGCTAGAAAAAAAGAGTTGACAGCTTTTAGGAAAGAAACTTTTCTTCGTAGAAACTAAATAAACAATTATTTGCAGACTTCTAAACTTCGGTAAAAACATCCGATATGTGTTGTGAAAGAATGCGCTTTGTGGGATTGCATGACAAAATGCCAAATAACAATTTATATTAGCAAAGTGAAAACGTTTGTTCTTGAAGAGTCTGCAATTAATAAAAAGTAAATAAAATTAGTTTATTCTTATGTTAAGTAAGATTGGCAAGTCAATATAAATCTATTGTTTGGGTATCGTTATAGAAAATTAGAATAAGTATGAAAATTCAAAACTCAAATAACATACCAAATATTTTGTAAAACTATTGTAAATAAGGAACATGGAATTATCAGGCCCATTTGATAATTCTTCTAGTTTTAGAGAAAAGAGTAAATTGTCGATATTAAACACCTTTTGTCCAAATCGGATTGTATTTTCTGTCAAATGCTTTACTAACATTCTACTACCCAATAAATCAGTGGAATCATTATCAACCAAAGCAATCAAGATGTCATTTTTATAATCTGTGAACTACAAATTAATGAAAAAAGTATAAATATCTCGATTATAAATATTTTGTAAATTAAATTGAAGGCGTAAAGAAAGAAACGTTCATTAGGATTTAGTTGATATTAAATCATTTACACCCGGATTATATCCATATAAAAGATAAACTCCAAAGAAATCTCAGTTCTTTTTATGGAAATAGATGAACTATTTTCATTTTCTTTAGTATCACTATTGGTTTGAGAATGTAGTTCTTCGATAAGAATGGGAAAACAATTTACTTTGTAACATTACATTGTATATATATTGTATATATGCATTTCACATTTAATTGATTGATTTAAAGTTTAAATTTTAAACAATTGAATTATTTAAAAATTTTATTTTTATTTCATTATTATCTTTATCAATTTAAATTTATTTTTTAAAATAAATTTTTCCTGTTCTTTTCTTAAATTCCGCAGTCTTTGCCATAGCTCCTTCGTATATGACCAATAATCAATCTTAATCTTTTATATTATTAATTATTCTTTTCGAGTAGGCATATTTTTTCAAATGCCTTATTTCTCTTAATTATGTTGGTGATTGCAACTTCTTGTGTTCCTCAATTTTATTATACATGTTTTATTAATACTCACTGTGTTGTGTACTTTACTTTGTATTATTTGGTGTATAATCATAGATTTTAATTCCACTTAGTACGGTTTTTATGCTATGTATTTCCAACTCCTTAAAACAAGCTCTCAATTTCTTGGCTCTGGCCCAACAATATATTTTTTTCAATTTTGACCTTCCATAAAAACCTTCAAAATGACCCTGGTCATACGCCTTATTTACTTGGATCTCGACAATAAACATTCGGATACCCTGAGTACCACCCTTCGAAATGAGCCACAATTCGCAGAAATACAGTGTCAGGAACTCTCAATAATCAGCTTTGACCATTTGTTACCTGTTTTTAGAGTTGATTTAATATATATATCAGAAAAATTATTAAGATTCGTTAATATAAAATAAATTTGATTTGACCTACATAAAACTCTGAAATATTTTCGTGAAAATAACTTAAAAATCGTGAAAATTAATAAAAACTTTGAAAAATTTATTTCACCTACATAAAATTATTTAGTGACCTACATAAATATACTAGGAATTTTAGAAAAAATTTTATACCCCCGGGGTGAAGGGATATCTGATCCAGCAGTGGCCAATACATCTACTGCTTATTACTAGATTTTAATTAACTATACTTAATATCAAATCTAACTCCGTTTAATGATAGTTTTAAAGTATCTAGGATTCCTAGAATAATTGAAATTGCTGGAAAAACCGTTGTAGCCCCATAAGCAGCAGTATCAAACATTGATGTCGAATCCAATCTAGCGTAAAGTAAAATAAATTTATTGTTTTTGACAATATTTTTTTTGTTAAAGAATCCTAAGTAATAATTATTTCCAATATATTCTTCACAATATTGGGTTTTTTTAATCTAAATAATAATAAAAATAATTATAGTAATGATAATAATAATAATAAATAATAATAATAATAATAATAATAATAATAATAATAATAATAATAATAATAATAATAATAATAATAAATAAATAAATCATATATAATCACATTAAATCATATAAAATCACATTGAGAGAAGTTCTGGCAAAAAACACATAAAAAGAAAACAATTGCACAATGGAAAACTGCCAGACACCGAAAGATATGTGCTTCCGAAAAAAAACATTGTCTATTGCAACGCTGGCAATGTAAACAAAGAAATACACATTGGAAGTACTCTCAGGACCTTGCACCAAAGAGTTAAAGAACATTTAGCTCTTGGTGAAAATCCTCGACACACAGACATCTCGTACAATGTCAACCAAGGAAGGAAAGAAAAATATTTCAATTGAAATCTTTGCCAATGGCAACATCCAAAAGAAAAATGTCAAATTTAAAGAGCCAATTGTTATTGTCCTTGAGAATATCTTTTATAAAATTAAAAAAATAATAATATAATAATAGTAATGAAAAACTAGATCAAAGGAAATATACTTTTAGAAATCGATAGGAATGGAAATCAAAATATAAACATTTTTTTTAAATTTTAAAACTATATTTTTATAAATATTTTATGATATTAATTATTATTTCTCTTATTATTTTTCTTTTTTCTCTTATATTTAAATTTACATGTTTCTTGACTTGTTAAATAAACGTAAAGATGAACAATATGAGACATAGATTTAAAGAAAATCAATAGATACTGGCTTCTATACGACCCCGGAAAGTTTTTGTGGATTTATTTTCCACTTTTAAAAACTCAGTAAAAAGTGTAAATAAATTAGTTGAATTACTGATGAAGAACGGTTAGTCAAAACGGTTTTATTGTTAATTTTGAAAGAGACTGTTGATAAATGTATGAATAATGCTAACGATCTTATTATTTGTGAATATAAATTGACCGATATGTCGAATGATGAAGTGAATATGAGTATTGATACTAACAAAGAAGATGAGCCAAAATATACGATGGTATTGCCGTATTCAGAAGGATATAAAGATTACAAAAGAAAGATAAATAAACAGCTGGGTAAATTGAATTATAAATTTTTTTCGAAATCGTGCAAAGCGCGTAGTATGTTTGTTAGTAAATCTCAAACTCCGTTTGGATTGTGTTCAGATCTCGTTTATCAATTCACATGTAATTGGTGTAATGCCACATACACTGGAGAGAATTCCCGTCATCTCTGTATTTGAGAGACAGAACAATGTCGACCGAAGGGAATGTCCAATATTAAGGCTGATTTTAAAATTTTATCAAAAAATTTTGATAATTTTTTTGAGTGTGTGATATGTGAAGCATAATTGATAACAACTTTTAATGTGCAGAATGCGATGAATACGTGTGTGTTGAATGTTTTTAATAAAGTTTTTGTATGTTGATGTATATTGAATAATAATTATGTTAATAATTAAAATAATATTTTTTTAAAAAATTTAAAAAATAAGTGTTTGTTTTAAAATAATTATTAAAAATTTAAATGAATGTTTTGAAAATTACTTTTGATTATTTTTTTGAAAATAATTATTTAAAATTAGTATTTATAATTAAAAGAACTTATAGATTTAATAATTTGTTTATAAATTATTAATATTGATTTGTTATTCATCTCTCGTGTATGTAGGTAACTTGACGATGATAGTGATGCTATCGAAATATATTGTGAAAAAAGATGTATAAATTGCGATTTTAATTAATAAAGTCTTTACAGGTTCATTTAAGTATCTATTTAAAAAATAATAATTTAATATACATGTAATATAATACACATTAGTATTAAAACACACCGCAACGAAATAGATCAATAAGAATTATAAATATAATTATTAAAAAAAGTTTATTATAGCAACGCGACATTTATTGTTAAATCGAACTATTATCATGGTGGCAAGACAGATATTCTATCATACTGAAACTTGGACGCACATAACAATTGATAAATTGACATGCATTTTTTTTATTATTTAACGTAACATGACGTTGAATTTTAAAAAATGCTGAGCAACTTTAAAAAATTTTAATTAGTGGTTCATCGAAATTTACGGTAAATCGAGAATTGGCGATTACATATCGGGAATAGAGTCTCCATTTTCGGGAAAATCCCCGCGAAATCGGGACACCTGGTAACCGTGTTATGATGTGATGGCATAATTATCGGACAGAAAATACACTTAAGACTAAAACAAAATGTAATAAAAAGACGAATCCTTGTGTTTTCTTGTGCGTAATATTCCTAGAACCGATGTTTGTGCTTGAATTATGGTGTATATGTGTTTGCAGGTATTCTGCATCAATAATTAGTTAACCATTAAACTCCTATAAATGTTACGCAATTAAAAGCTTTATAGCACCGCGTTGGAGATTTGTTATTCAGAATAAAATTGTGTACTTTTGTCGTTTTTTTAACAAAATATATATACTTTATAAAAATACAAACAGAAAATTATAAAATATTAAGGAGCTTTACGATTTTTAGGTTGTAACAGCAGAAAAGTCACATTGTCTTATTATACAGGCCTAACTATAAGCAATGTGATCAGCTATCATTGTTGAAAATAAGATATGCAGCCTAGTATACATGTTCTATATTTTTACCCCACTATCAAATGCGCTCTTAAATATTTCTAAAAAGGCTAAGGTTTAAAATTTTGTCTAATTATGTGCGTTGGTAATTTTTTGTAAACAAACCTGTAAACAAAAGGTAGGATTACTCTTTGGATTACCGAGCACTGAGTATTGGTCTCGTGTTCCGGGTCTGTGATCGGGCTTGGTGATGATATATTCAGAAACATGGTATTTAAAATGGCTAAAATTTCCGAGCCCGTTTATCTTTCAAATGATGATTTAATAAATGCTACTTCAAATAAATCAGTTCCGACAGAAGTGAGAATTTGAAAGAGAACAATAGGAAAAATCTGGCACAGACCTTATATATGTAGCCCGTGAACCCGTGGGAGATACCACATATAACGTTATTTATTATTTTATTAATTATTATTACTTCATTTAATTGATAATTTTACAACGAAAGCAATCCGACAATAATTAATCTAAGTTTACAAATATTACCCATGAAATAGAATCGAATAATCTATTGTAAAAATATTTGCACTCTATTGCACTTTCAAATTCAACTTGTGGGTTTTTTATTTCCATTCCACACATTCTTTTATCATTGGTATTATTAAAATATTTTATTGTTTTTTCAATACATTGTTGAATTAGAGTCTAGATAACTTGATTACCTTTTTCAATTAAAATATTTCATTTTACTTGAGAATTTCCACGTTGTGTAATGAATATAATAGGATAAGGCCATAAATGATCATAATAAGGTTCAGCATATGCACAATCGTCAAAAAATTGACAAATGTAATATTCATTAACTTTGTATAATTCGAATTCATTAAACTCCTCGTCTGTGCATGATTTATTCTCACAGGAATCGGGTTCCATTACAGCAATTCCATTAATTTTAGGAGTGGTTTTAACTTTATTCATAATTTCAGTGTCAACAAATATGCTTATAGAAATAATCAATATGACATAATTTTTAAACTTCTCCCGGAAAAGCTGCACCGAATCATTCTTGTTTTGGACTACGTACAAAAGACCAATATTGCCTCGGTAATTGGATTGACATCCTTTCTTGCTAGTATAATTGTATCTCAAACTGCAAAAATTATAAGTTGATCGTGAAAGGTAACGGTAAATTTGACGGTTGATTTTTTGAGCTTCATTTAACTTAAAGCTGCAAATTACTAGAAATGCCAATATTTGAAAATGAATTTTCATTACAGAATATTGAAATAAATCTTAAAAACAAATCTTAAATATGCGATTTTGGGTTTTTGATACTAAAGGCTAAGTTGATTTACTCAGATATTTTTAAAAACTTTCAATTCAACTTTCAATAAGGAAACATATATATTTTAGTAGAAGTAACTAAAACTATATAATAAATAATATTAAAAACAGTTATTCAAATTAATACAAACTACCATATAATTTAAACAAATATTTGATAATTTTCGATGTTTTTGTAATTTTTAACATTTTATTAAATTTTTTATTTGCATTAAATCCAAATTTAAAGATACAATTGAACTTTCATTATTTATTATTTCAATCACAGCAGGCACCCATGACACAGGTCATGTTGGAACTGTATTATGTCGGTGGATATCATGGAGCAGATGAGCCCATGTGGTAGAACTACTCATCCATAATACTCTTACAGGTCCTTGACTGCCCATGGTCTTATGTCTAATACGCTTTATCAAAACTAATCTCCCTGTCATAAACTACCAAACGTATAAAAAAACTATTTTTGACTTAAGGCATTATTGTGAATTTTACATTTGTAACTTATTGCATTTTTATGATTTTATTAACTTTGTTTTTAATTTTATTTTCTCGTTTTATATTTTTTATTATTATTTATTTGTTACTTTTAATTTACTTTAAGTAAACTTGGTGCTTTTTCTTGGCTATTTCGTTGCCTCAATCGACGCTTTATCTTTGTTTTTCTATCATTTAAAACAAAACAAAATAAAGACCTATTTTAAAAACTATTTTAAAAGTCCAACAGTATTATGCCACGTGGTGTTTTTCACTTAGACGTTTATTTTATTTGAAATTTATTTGAAACTTTTAAACATGTTTTTTAGTTTTTCTACAAAAATACTTTTGTTTTTAATAATTAAATTAAATTAAACGTACATTTTGATTGATATGCGTTGAAAATAACTCTTCATCGAATGCTTTCAAAACGATTCCTTTACAAGAGTCTTGTATAACTATGAATTCATGATAATTTCTTTTCATCAAACTTTTAACAACTTCATTTATTTCCATTTTTACAATTTTGATAATCAATTAATTTGATAGGAATAAATTGAATGGTTTCACATATAAATTGTAGTTTTAAGAAATTTCATTGGCGAAAAAAAATATTTATATTAATTTAAATCAGTGGTTCCCAAACTTATTTGATCTACAGCCCCTTTTTCCACAAAAAATATTAATCAGCGCCCCCTGGATTTTTTTCAATTTTAATAATATTTAAGCAGAAATATATATGAGTTGCATATTCTAAAAGAATCTGATTGATCAGAAAAGGAAAGTGATTCCCAGATAGGTAATAATTAACAAATATGGAAAGTGATAATCATGATAGGTAATGATGGTACTAATAAAGAAGTTAGTGATTAGTAAAGAAGGAGGTTAGAAAGGGGAGGAGAAAAAGTATATAAAGAGATAAATTTTAAATAAAGTACAGAGTTTAATGAAGAAGCCTCTTAAGTCTACTAAACCATCACACAACCTATATGTATTGATGTTTCCACCCTTTTGATAAAATATAGTAAAGAAAGGTGTACATTAGAAATATTGAAATTTGAAATTATGAAACTTTTTATTGAATTTGTTATTGAACAGAAAAACTAGTATAATACAAAAAAAGAAAACGTCCGAAATCATCTTAATGAGAAAGATGATACTGATGTGCTGCTACCAATTTAGTAATCCTCGGCTCTATTTTTGCCAGAAGTAATCTAAAATCACAGCGCTTGACTATTTCCAATCGGTTTCTTTTTTTCGTTAATAAATTTTTTACAGCACTGAATGCGCGTTCCACAAAATATGAAGAAGGAATACAATTAAGAACTTTTGAATTACAGCCCATATTTCAGGATAAGCCGGAGGAATCTCCTTTTGCAACCAGAATTTTAAATTTAAATTTCAATTCCTGATTTGTAGTTAATTCCATCAATTCTTCTTGTAAATGTGGAGATTCTTTTGTGTCTGCATTTGAAAATCCAATAAGGTATGTTTATTTTGTTCACTTTGTTTTATTAAATTCAATCCATCACCTTGATGCTGAAGATTGTTTTCATTTAATCTTTGAAACAAGCCGGTCAAATAAGCGATGTCATCTCTGTCTTCGAGCTCGAGAACATTGTAGACCGAGTACAATAAGGGCTGTAATGTCTGATTTTGAAATGTTATTAACAAAATTTCGATAATTATTGGGAACGTGTGATTTGTGAGGCGTTGTTGATAAAATCATTGAATCCGAAAATTAATGTGGGTGTTTTTAAATACGTTTTTAAATATGTTTTTTTATCGTATATATATTGATTGTTGTATTAAATTAAATAATTAATAAAAATTTTTAAATTATTAAATTAAATTTTGAATGCTAAAATTTAAAAAAAATAATATATTAATTTAAGTATAATTTTTTAAAAATAACTAAATTTTTTTATAAAATAAAAATTTTTTTATATATTATGAATATAATACTGTTTAAAATATTGTTAAAATATTGTTTAAAATCCTTAATTTAATTAGTTATTATATCCCACCTGATGATGACAGGAAAACTGTCGAAATATATCGTGAAAAGAATGTTAATTGACGTTTTCTTATAATTTTTAAATTCATTCATATCATTATTTTCATTCATAGTAAAAATTGAAAAAAGTTTTTTTTTTCGTTTTCAATACTTTAAAGCAAATAATATTTATAATATTAGAGTTTCGGAAATATCCTGATATTTAAAAAATGACACAAAGTAAAAAAAAATAAAAATTTATTTCTTAAAATAATACTCATTATTTTATATTGTCAATTTATTTTTTGTAATATTAAAAACGATTTATTAAATATTTCACTAATATTTTTTAAAACAAGATTATTAAACATTTTCCACAAAGATTTCGCAATTGTGATCGGAGTATAGCTTTTGATTTTATTTTCATCAACAAGCCAGTCGTGGTAAAGGAGGTCATAAAAGTCAATTCGTTCATTTGGATCTTGTTTAATGCAATTCGTGATGAAGGATTGTGCCAGTTCTGATGAAATTTTCATTTCAGGTAAACGACATTCTCGAGTTTCAGCTTCTGAGTTAAATGCAAATTGAAGTTCTAGACAAAAATATGCTACACATCCAATATTGCACACTAAACTTGGTTTTAAATTGTATGGAACATCACCAAATATTTCAGGACTTTGAAAACCAAGTGTTCCTAATATTGAATTACAAATCGGAATATCATATGGATCGTAAAGAACATCTTCTAAATCAATAAGTTTCACCTCAAGTGTTTCTCGGTTTACCATAATATTTTCAGGTTTGATATCTCGATGATAATATCCGATTTCTGACATTTCATATACAACTAAAATTAAATTTCTTATTATGCTTTTGATTAATTTTTCATCAGTTAATCTCATTAAAAATTCGCCTAAATTCATCCAATCACCATTAAGATATTCCATGACAACTGTTGACCAATTATTGTCATCGAGATATTTTATCAATTTCGGAACATATTCATATTGTGATAATTGTTCTAAAAATAACAATTCTCTTGGAATTGATCTATTGGACTTTTTCTCTGTTATAAATGTGTATAGTTTTTTTATTTTGAAAAATGTTTTAAGAAGAACTAATTTATTCTCTTCATCGAATGCTTTCATAACGATTCCTTTACAAGAGTCTTGTATAACTATGAATTCATGATAATTTCTTTTCATCAAACTTTTAACAACTTCATTTATTTCCATTTTTACAATTTTGATAATCAATTAATTTGATAGGAATAAATTGAATGGTTTCACATATAAATTGTAGTTTTAAGAAATTTCATTGGCGAAAAAAAATATTTATATTAATTTAAATCAGTGGTTCCCAAACTTTTTTGATCTACAGCCCCTTTTTCCACAAAAAATATTAATCAGCGCCCCCTGGATTTTTTTCAATTTTAATAATATTTAAGCAGAAATATATATGAGTTGCATATTCTAAAAGAATCTGATTGATCAGAAAAGGAAAGTGATTCCCAGATAGGTAATAATTAACAAATATGGAAAGTGATGATCATGATAGGTAATGATGGTACTAATAAAGAAGTTAGTGATTAGTAAAGAAGGAGGTTAGAAAGGGGAGGAGAAAAAGTATATAAAGAGATAAATTTTAAATAAAGTACAGAAAGCATTAGTTTTCAGAGATGGCAATATCTTTTGATCATTCATAATGACATCTTTAGCAGTTTTCATACCAAAAATACCTATACGTTTAAGAATCGGGAGTGCAAATCTACCAATCGTCCGCAACCAACCGGATCCATATTGTTTACCAATAAAATATGGTAATTCGCCACCAGCTTGGCTACCACTATACATACTAATGATATCGGAATTAGCCATCGACTTTTGGAAAATGTAGCGTCAAATGAGTTTTGAATCTTGTGCAAAATCGATTAATTTACCAGAATCATCGGGTATATTTATTTCTATATTGTTTATACACGAGGTTGAAACCGGTAAATACATAGGATTTTCCATTATCATTTGTACAACATCATCTTGGTCATGTTTCTCAAACCAAATAGATTTCAATAGAGGAACCGCGGAATCACCAACAATTATGGGTTCAATAATATTAGTATAGATGATCATTTGATGATGAAGTTTAATTAATGCCGGATACTCGATCCTTCATTAATTTTATCGTCTTGCAAATATGTTGCTTTAGGTAAACCTAATGTTTTTATCAGGTTTTTGTCAAAGGTAATTTCAGAAATGTCATTATTCAAAGAGAATCTGAAATATTTATTTTTTTGAAGTTCTAGAGATTTGAAAATATATCCACAATTTTGAATTAAATATGTTTGCAATTCATCGAGTTTGGTTATGTATAAATTGTCTTTAAATGTATATGTATTTTCAGTTTCACCCTCAAACTCAACTTTCATTGAAATAGTTTCATATCGCGCTGCTACTTTGGTAAATCCCGGCCGTAGTACTTGGAATATATTGGTATGATTTCTATTACTCTGAGTTGTAAATTCCAATCGTTTTGCCATTGTCAAACTATCAAATTTTTATCAAATATTTACATTCAACTGTTAAATATTGACGATCAATATATATTTTGACAATTGAATCGGAAGGACCAATATCAATTCGATCTTCTACATTATGAATGACAAAAGAGATATTTTTTTGCGTCTCTTTCTTTTTATATTCGATTCTGGATTTACTGTTAAATAGAAATGTCTTGTACACAAATGTGAAATCCAATAAAGCCACTTCCCACTCACCATGTAAATAAATTGGATTTTGTAGATCTACCATAAATTTACTTGCTTCATTATCTGGATGAATAAGAGGACAACTATTGCTGGGTAAAAGAGTATAAAAATTTACTTTACTAAATCTTTTGCTGATATCCATGTAGGGTTTTGATATCCATGCCATTTCACATAGTATTGTTTATCCTCACCATTCTTTATAGTTTTCAGTATTTTTTGAATTCTAAAAACCTTTGGTGAAGGAATGACTTGTAATTCTTGTTCATAAAATTTCCCTTGTACAATATTTTTTTCATTGTCTTTAATGACATACATTACTGGATATTGTTTAGTATCGATTTTCGAAATTACAAAGACTTCATCACTCCAGTTTGTATCAAATTTTTTATGAATGGAGATGCACTAATTCTACCTAATTCTAACATGATCACCGATTTTATATTTTGGTTTTTTAATTTTTTCAGCCTTTTTCGAAAACTGTAAATCAATAGATTGTTTTGATGAAATATCTACAGGTCTTCAACCTTTCAAACTTTGATGCGATGAATGACCATATAAAATAACCATATATAATTTTAGGCAAAATATTTATCCACGTCTTAGTACCTTGATGCACAAACAATTTTTTCAGCTTATCTCTCAAGGTTCGATTAAATCTTTCAACATGAGCGGCTTTGAATTGAGAATGCACAGAGTAATGATTGATTTTGACTTTATCCAGGATTTGTTTCACTTTACTGTTGTAAAATTCCTTTCCTAATGAAAAATAATGAATTTGATAATACAAATATTTTACCCAAATCTGTTTGTAAGTTTTTTGGATATCCATCTCTAAACATGAGTTTAAATTGCTTTGGATATTTCTTCGGCAGACTTGGCCTTGGTAAGAATTTCTCGAGCAAAGCGACTGAAAACATCAATGCATGTCAAAATATACCTGTATCCTTTATTAATCTTTGAATATGGTATCATTTCCATCAAATCCATTTGCCATAAATCATCAATACCAAATGTTTTATATGGTCTTGTTGGAAACCTTTTCAGCATCTGCTTGTTCAAACTGTATTCGAGCTGACTTGATAACCAATTCTGGGTTTCCATCTTCGAATTCAGAACTCTTTTCTTTAACTTTTCGACTCCACCAAAACCTGCTTCGTCTTTTGGATTCGTCCATATCTTCTCCATTACAACATGAAGATTTGAAATCAAATTTTAAATTAGGTAATGAAGGATTAGCACCCATTGTTTATGATGATTTTAATAGACCTGCTCCGCCTAATAATGATAATGCCAATGGTATAAATGCAGCAATAAACCCTCCTTGTTGTTTATATATAATTTTTCTCATTTGTTTGCGATTTTTATTATTTACTAGTGTCAAAAGAGGTTTCTGGTACTTTTTTAAAATAATTTTGTCAGATTTGCTAATTATAGTCTTGCCTTTGACTACTTTGAGTATAATATCAAATAAATCATCGACAACATAATTAGGAAATGAATGTAAAATAGTCATTCTTTTCATGCTCGGTGCCTTTAACAATGCATTAAAAAATGAAAAACTACGATGATTTTTTACTGTTTTTACTTGTTTAAGCTTTTTTATTGGTTTAGGTTTTGGATTTTTTGAGATGAGATTCATTGATGGAAAATTTTCTGTAACAAGTATTTTAGGAAGTGTATAACTCGTTTTTGGTGGAACTTTAATTTTTTCTTTTTCAGTACCTTTTCCAAAATTTTTAACTCTCGTTCTCAAAAACATGATCAGTCAAACATGGTTTTCAATTTCGTTTATAAACCATTGACCCTTCTTTATTGAAAATATCGGTTCTCACTCGTAAATCATCAGGACATTGTTGAGTGAAATCAAGAAATACATATCCATGAGGTTGTTTTGTAGCATCTTGAAATGCATTTATCAGAAAATTACGATTATTTGGATATGCCTGTCTTGCAAGAAAATCAATAACTGTTGCATCTCTAGGGTTTTTAAAAACAACCAAATATTGAACATTTAAATTACGAGTTCTATGTGCACCGCTCTGATGAAATAAATTTTGAGTTATAAAAATAACCGTTACACCCACGTGTCTACTGATTTTGGTAAATAAATTATTGAAATTCTTTTCTTTATTAGCTTCTTGATACAAATCATCAATAATTATGACATCTCCCTTCTTTAGTCTACTATACCAATTTTTATCAAATCCCTTTACTATTTTCAAATGTTTTAACTTACAGAAATTATCCTGAGTCAATCCGTGTTCTTCATCAGCACCTCTATGCCAATAAATTTTGTTAAATTTTGATTTGAATAAATGTGATTTTAGTAATTTGCAAACAAACAAAGTTTTTCCACTACCACTTGGTCCGACTATTTGATAAACAGCATCATTTCTTAGTTCCATTTTAATATGTATATTTCAAAAAATTGATATTGTTTATATCGTAAAGGATAGAATATTTTAATTATACTATTATAATATATATACTCGATTTTTATAAATATTCATTAGATATGTTGACAAATATTAATTATAGGGGTCGTGTGTCTTTGGAAACTGTTGGTATGATGAATTTTCCCAAGTGTAAACCACAACAATATGTTGACAAAACTGGAAAATATACTGGAAAAAATATTTTTCAAAATGGTAAATGTCGTATAATGGGTTGTAAGAAACCTATCGAATTCGAGAATTTACAATATAATATCAAAGATATTCAAGTTCAAAGTTTTACTGTCGCTACCAAGGTTGAACAATCTATTAATTTGAATAATTTAGCAAAGTTATTAGATGGAGATTTTATATATGAACCTGAATTATTCCCCGCTCTGCGTTATACAAAATAACCCACTGTGTGTAAATATTTTTTCGAGTGGTAAAATAATAGTACTAGGTATTAAAAATTTAGATTTTCATACTATTGTTGAAGGAATTATAAACGATGTAAAGGATTTGATTGGATCTTTAACAATTTCTACAAATATAAGTAACGAGGATTTGCTTGAATATTTATTCAACAATGACTGAAAATGATGGTAACTGTTTTTTATTTTAAATTTATTGATTTTGTTTAGAAACTATACTAAAAACTTTGATTGATAAAATTGAAGATTTTTATCCGAATTTGAACAATTCCATAATGTACTGTGCTCCAGAAGTTGTGTTTTACAAAATTTATGAAATAACTGGAATAAATGTCATGAAATTAATTCATATGGATCATTCTACGATTACGTGCTATACTGTTGAAAATTGTGATTTTTGTAAAAATAATATACGGAATACTTGTGGGGATGATAGTTGTACATGTTTTGTGAATCTACAGAAAAGAGAAATAATTCATGCATTACGCATGGAATTGCAAAAAATGTATTGTTGTAATAAAATATAAAATATACATGTAATTATATTTGTTTTGTGATAATATTACCTTAATTAACCTATAACATTTAAAATTCATTTTTTTGTATACCATAAATCATTTCAGACTTTGTTAATTAGCATAAAATGTATCACGTTTTGGTCATGTCTGTCTGTCACTTGAAACTTTGTTTACAATGGAATTAGTATAAATATCTGTTTCAATTCATTAAATATTACAACTACAAATGGACCATATAAATTACAGGTTTGTTGTCATTTGCAAATATTCCATTTAATAGTTTTTAAATGTAGGAGTATTGAAGAGAGAAAATGCAGATGCCACTCAGGAATTCGGAAAACGAAAATTTAAAGAATCGACATTATCCCTGGAAACCTTGCTCAATGTTCGAGTGGATACAAAAAAGCCAGTAGAATTCTTGCTATACAAACTAAATTATTTGTATTGTCCAATTTCTTATATATTTAAGGTAAGTTTGTTTAAATTATTTTGGATTTTATTATTTATTTATTGTTAGGAACCAGTAACTTTGGAAAAATGTTTCTACAATGTTCGATTTTCCAAAATCAAGTTCAATGATAAGATGATATTGGGACAATTATTTCAGAGAATGAACGAAAATATTGAATTCAATGAAGAATATATGTTTATTAAATGCGATTTGGATATGATTTCCAATGGCGATAAGATGAGTAAAATAACCGGCATGATCACAGTATTAATTCAAGAATATAATGCAATCAGAAACCAAACCAAGCCAATTTGGCAAATTATAAAAGCCGAAGAAACGTTTGATGATGAACATTGTATATTTTAGATTTTTAAATACATCTTTATTAGTGTTTGGTTGTTTTTAAATAATAATATAATAAAATAATTAGAGTTTTAAAATTTATTAATGATCACATTGATTTTTACAATCTCTTCATTTTATTTTGAACAATATGATCAGCACAATTATGAAAATCATTAGATTCATCTTCTTGTTTATTTGATGAATAATCAGTTGTAGAATTCGCTATACATGACTTAATTTTATCACTAGGTAAATCATTACATTCATGATCATCTTCATGCTTGGAAACATTTTCAGATTCATCAGTATATGACATATTTTCTTCGTTAATTTCATCGTCTGAATATGGCCATTTTAATTTCTCTGGAACATTCATAAATTCTCTAATTTTTACTTTATATATTTCCTCTAATTTTTCAATCAAGAAGTTGATTATATATTTTAAATAAAAAATTAATAAACATTTAAAAAATCATATTTTACCTTTTTCTGACATGTTTGAAAATAATTTAAAATGAAAAATAATTTTGTTTATACTTTTATTTAAACATTAACAACATTTTCCAAGAATTATTATAGTTTTTGATACACTTTTATACATGTATATACAACTCCTAACCCAGTCAATAATTTCAATAAATTCTTTAATTTTTCACATCTGGCATCCTTCTCCTTTGCTTTTTTAGATAGTGTAATCATCATAGTCTAATCCATCCACTATGAGCATCGACCCATGGCATAATTTTTGATTCAGTAATCTAAATAATGATGATGTCAATTTGATCAAAAAAAAATTAATACCCTACAGACCATTGAAAATAATTTTCAAATTCTGAGCCTGATTTTTCTAAAATATGTTTCATACACATGAAACCTATAATGATTCGAGACCATGTAATTTCATCATCGAATAATGTATAAAATATTTCCTCGAATAATTTTTTCTTTTGTTGAACTGTTTCCAAATTGATGATAGAGTCGTACTCGATATGATTATCTTCAATGATTTTTTCTGTTCGATTAACAAGGAATTGTAGATTATTAATCACATCGTTAGTTTCTTTGTTGGAGACAAGACCATTCAATGTGTCAATCATAAATGTTGTTTGCGTCATTTATAATTAATTATTGAAATGTTGGTAAATTTATATTATTGGTGTTGAGATGTATTATAAATAAAAGAATATGATTGGTTACAAGAAAAATTAATCCGCCAGCCTCTGTGGGGCTGACTGTGACAATTTACAAACTACCACACCTGCCCCTTTGGGGCGGCGGCGTGCGGAGGGCGGCGGGCCGGCGGGCGTGTAGGTTATTGATTTTAATTTTTTATTTGAATAACTTAGACATGCATGTTTTGTGTATGATTTAAAAAAATAGACTTTAATTTTTGTATCTTTTTAAAATTTTGCTTTGGAAAATTTTGGGAAATTTGTTTTTTTTTGGTGCTTTTTAAATTTTGGAGAAAATAATTTTGGGGCTTTTTAAATTTTGGGAAAATTTATTTTTGGGGCTTTTTAAATTTGGGAAATTTCGAGTTGGGAAAATTTGGGAAATTTATTTTTGGGACTTTTTAAATTTGGGAAATTTATTTTTGGGACTTTTTAAATTTTGGGAAATTTTTGAGTTGGGAAATTTATTTTGGGGATTTTGTGATTTGGAAATATTTTCTAAATATTCCTTGTGATTTTTTTCTAGTAATTTGTTGATTTTTTCCAAGCATTTTTATATAAAAATTTCAAAGTGTTGTGACCTCAAAATTTTCAAATTTATCCAGGCATTTTTATTTTTCAAAATTTTTTCTAAGTCAAGTGGTGTGACCTTCATTTTAAAGTACTTTCATATTTTTTAAAATATTTTTCCAAGTATTTTATTAAAGCTTTTCAACAACACCTCACAAATTACACGTTCCCAATAATTATCGAAATTTTTTAATAAAATGTTAAAATCAGAAATACCTATTTTACTCTTAAAAGCTATATTCAGAAGGTTTTAAGAATTATAAAGTGAAGATAAGAAAGCAGTTACGGAATTTAAACTATAGGAAAGTGTCAACTTCATGGAAAGTATGCAATACACGCATAAATTATATATTTCTTGAACGATTCCAAAAAGGTTCACTGCATCTAAATAACAATCAACTGTTGCTCTACCAACGACATTCAGGGAGTGTCAAGCAAATGGAATATACATAGCATCCTTGTTAATATTCAAGATTATGTTTTGCATACCTTCGTATTTGCCAAACATATTGGCAGCTCTATCATATGACTGACCTCGAAAATTTTTGCGCTCATTTGTAAGGTAGTTGTGGACCGTCTTAGCTATACTTTCCTTTGTGTGACTACTAATCTTTAGAAAAGTTAGAACCTCACAATAACAGTGAGCTGATCATTATTGGACCGGTCTGATGTGGAATCAACAGATAAGCTGAAATACCCTGCAGTTTTTAAATCATCCAATATTGAGTTTCTTACTTTACCTGCCATAATTTGAATAAGTTCATCACATATGGTTTTAGAAAGATATGATGTGACACCTGATTCTTTATTCCCAATTTATTTATATGGTTTGCCAGAAAAGGATCAAACTTAGCTATAAGTTCGAGTAACCTGAGAAAATTCCCATTGTGAGGAGAATCAAATGCATCCTTGTCTCCTCTAAAAGGTAAACCACACTCTGCCATTGTAATTATGACTTCCACAACTCGTTCAAGAACATTTTTCCAGTACTTTCGTTTATTTCTAATTTGTTCTGCTAGTTGACAGTCAATTGTTAAGCCACATTTTCTTGTAAGATATGTTACCGAAGCTGTTTTATGGTCTATAGAGTTTTCATGACTTTGAACTAAATAGGTGTTGTGCTAATCACAAAATTCATCAGATGAAAATGGTGTAGAAGAATTTGAAAGGAGTTTGCACACAAAACAGTATACATGACCAGTTGCAGGCGAATATACTAACCATTCTCTGCGGTATTTCTCATCATTTCCCCATTTGTGATAGAACAAGTTTTTAGAGCAATATCTGTTATGGTTTGAAAAAGGCTACTTTGATATTTCAAATGAGCCATTTGAGTGCTGATATCCTAACGGACCTTTTTCTATCCAGTATAAAATCTCATCTTTACTTCAATCATGCCACAGCCCAACATCATTCTGTTTGTTTTTTAATGCAGAATCTTCTCTGCTTGCATTATCTGGTTTATAAATCTTAATATTTGTTGCTTCACTCGTTGAAGTAGGTTCTATACAACTAAATACACCAGGTTCTATATCTGGAACAGGATGAATATCACATGACTGATTCACTGTGATAGAGGCTTTTGGTTCATCAGGCTTCTTATCTATCTTTATTAAGAAACTTTATAATTTTGTTTGCTTGTTAAGCTCTTCTTCAGCTTTCTGCTTCTTTTTCCTCTTTTGAGAGCTACTTTTATGACTTCTGGTTGACATTTTGTAAATTGAGGGAAGAATTTTATAAACAAACATTTAAAAGTAATATAATTCATGTCATTTTTTTCAATTAAGAATTTTCTATCATACTACCATTACTTACCAGCAAGCAATGTTTTTATAATAAATAGTATTTACAAAGAGAAAATTAACAATACCCTCTCAAGTTTTAATATTAGTTTAATTTAATAACTTAAAGAAAAAAAAGAACATAATTTAATTCAGTCAAAATAAATTAATATGTATTTTTTAATATGCAGTTCTTTCACATATGTATATAATAATTTCACATATGTATATAACAGATTGTAAAGTTATATATTTAACTTAAAATTGTTATTATATTGACAAAAAAACGTTGAAAATATATGTGATAACTAGAATCGACCTATCTATAAATTTTTAATTTGTTTCTAATGTTTTATCATTTAATCATATTTGGGACAATATGTCATTCATTTCAATACGTTTTACTAATGTTTATTTATTACTGGCATTTGTTGTCAAAATTTATCAGTAATCTCGGTTGTCATAATTATGGCAAACAAACCCTAGGCACAATAGCGTTTTCCCTTTGTTCTTCGAATTGACGTTCTAAAAGAATTGGATGAAGAGAATGGGACGTTTCAAACAGGCGGCAGCAAAATGTTTTGAATTATTTTTTTATTTTTTCATTATATATTTCATTTTGATTTCATCTGAAATCAAAAATTTTAAAATGATTTTAATATAATTTGATTTTAAAAAATCTAAATAGAGAAATATTTTGAAATAATTTCTTAGGTTCGCACGAAAACTCAGTTAATAATTATTTACATTTGAAAAAGATTTTAATTTTCCATTTCAACTTTTATTTTAAATATTTATTATTCTATATTGAAAATTTTAATTTTACAATTGAACTTTTATTTTAAATTTGTAATATTCTATATTAAAAATTTTTATTTTCAAAAAATATACATAAATTATTTTTTAAATAAAATAAATGTAAAAAATTTACTTTTGTCTGAAATCAAAATTTTTAAAATTATTTTTACATAATTTAATTTTAAAAAATCTAAATAGAGAAAAATATTTTGAAATAATTTCTTAGATTCGTACGAAAACTCAGTTAATAATTATTTACATTTGAAAAAGATTTTAATTTTACATTTACAATTGAACTCTTATTTTAAATTTGTAATATTCTATATTAAAAATTTTTATTTTCAAAAAATTTACATAAATTATTTTTTAAATAAAATAAATGTAAAAAATTTACTTTTGTCTGAAATCAAAATTTTTAAAATTATTTTTACATAATTTAATTTTAAAAAATCTAAATAGAGAAAAATATTTTGAAATAATTTCTTAGGTTCGCACGAAAACTCAGTAAATAATTATTTATAATTTGTTTCATTTTAGATAAAAAATATTAAATTTTATTTTCTTAAAATTTCACAATGTCGAAAGTTTCTATTGATGATAAAATCTCTGCAATTCAAATGGTTTTAGAAGGTCATACATTGAAGGAAGTTGCGTTTAAATATAATACTTCAATACCATTGGTCCATTACTGGGTGAAGAACAAAGATAGATTGAACAATCAAATTTTGAATAACAATAATTCGTTTTCCGAAAACCATACAAATATTTTGTCAAATAGTTATCAAAATTCGGAGATTAATTATAATCCGATAAGAACTCGACAATCTATGAAGAAATCCAACAATTATGTGAATGAACAAATATCATCTAATTTGAACTCTAACTCCAACTGTCCAATGCCAACATACCAAAGAGAAATAAATCAACAGATGTTACCCACTATGAATGTTAATCAACAACATGGAGTTTTAAATGATACAAATCCTTCATTAAATTATGCTAGTACGTCACAATTTTATTCAGCTCCAAGGCAGACTCTAATATCGCCTAGTTGGCGAGAAAGGTTGTATATGGATGAGTCCAGAGATGTGAAAGTAGAAGACTTAATTAAGCAGCATCATGAGTTACAGCAGGGTAAGAATGGAATGTCCAGTTGGTTTGAGGAATTAGCGATTAAAGATAAGAGATGGTTTGAAATGACTGTTAATGAACAAACTGAGTTAGAAAAGGAGAGAGACGAGTTTAATAAAATTTCTATCAGTGACGATTATGAATGGCTTGTCAGAAGATTTGCTTACCTAGAATATGTTTTATTTGAAAAATAAATCTTTTTGTTATAATTATTTAAATGTTTTTATAAATTTGTAATTCTCAGAAATTTCATTACATTGAAACTGAGCCCTGCTTAGCTCTAAGTATGATCAATTCAGGTGGGAAATGTTGAGTGATTTGTTTTGTTTGATTTCGAACAAGACTTATTGTATCTAAATTCCCTATTTTTACTTTCATTATGTCATGACATCTTCCTGATAAAATATATAAGGGACATGAAATTAAATACCCTGAAAATACGTCCGACTTCGTAATAATCATGTCCACCTTTTATTGCGTTTTTAATTATTTTTTATTATCAATGCCTATTCTGTACGAACGTTTTATAAATTAACTAATGTTTAATGAGAAACTTACATATTTCTATGAATTTTTTAATTTGGAAATAGTTAGTTCCTTAAAAGCATCGCATTCTCATACGGTGAAGTGTTCAAAATAGTTTTCCATATTTTTTCAGCTCAAATTTCAGAGTCACATTGACTAAATCGAATCTTCTTTCGCGGAACATTAATTTTTAAATTTAGGTTAATAAAATTTCTAGTTGTTTTCCCAACATCAACATCGGACAGCAAAGTTGATAAAGACATTTCAGGACAATGTGAAATACTAAAAAAACTATTAAATTTATTAAAAATTGAAGATATATCGTACTAAATTATGTCAAATTAGAGTTTTTTTCTAAATATTTCTGCAAATGATTTTTGGAAAAACATTTTGGGAAAATCGAAGAATATGAATAAAATAATTTTTTTAATTTTTGTAATTTTTTTTTCTGAGCTTAATGTTAGGTGCTTCTTTCAGGAAAGCAAATCTGAATTGAAAAGACATTGAACCAAATTCATCTGCTCTTGAAAATATTTTTAAAAAATATATTAAAAAATTTTCAGCGATCTTTTTTTCTCTAAAAATTGTCTCAAATAGAATTAATATAGAAACGTATCTCAGCGGTGCATTTCAATGAATCAAAAGTTTGTATGTGTTTTAGTATGTTTTGTGTTTGTGTGTAGTTTCTAATTTTTCTTTCACTTTTCATATTTCTATAGCAGTGGTACGCAAACTTTTTACCTCCCGGCACAAAATAGAAAAAAAAGTCAAGGCACAAATAGAAAGAATGTATCTTTTATATAGAATTTTTTAATAAAATGAAATTACATGTATATATTTTATTTAATGGGATGAGTGCGCTTGTTTTTTGTCGCAAATAAATTTTATACGTGGTTCGATTTTTGTTAAACAAACTCGCAGCTCATCATCCAACATTAGCAATCGCTCTCTCTTTTTAGATTTAATCTCTGTGAGTGCAGAGAATCCGAATTCGCACAGATATGAGGATCCAAATGGCAGCAGAGATTTGATGGCTTTTAAACTTAAATCAGGATATTGACTTTTTACGAAAATGCAAAATTCTGGCAAGTCCTTCTCAGCAAGCGCAGCTTTCAAAACTACATCATTTTTCAATTCAATGAGTTTTTCTTCTTCTGCCAAAGACAGAGACACATCATTGTGGCATATGAATGTATTTATCACCCAACCATATTGTGAAGTATCAAGCGACGGAAAATATTTGGAGAAAGATGAAAAAAGATTTTGCAATGTTTCATAGATTTGGTTCTGTAAGACTCATAGTTACAAAAACATTCAAAACCTTTATTTCTCCAACAAACACAATATTTAAACAAATTAACTTGTTTTTCTAAATATTGTTTTAAAATAATTAATTAATGTCCCAACACAACTCCCCCTTAAGATTGCGGAGCCAATTCGTCCGTTCCAATCCATGGCTTGAGACGGTCGATGCTAACATTCTTTACTTGATCTCCGATTTTGATTTTTAACGTTTTACTGTCATCGGATCTTTCTATGACGTCGTATGGTCCCGTGTACGGATCTTCTAACGATTTCCTGAATTCAGATCGAAGCCACACTCTTTTGCAGTGAACTAATAGTTTGCTTACAAAACTATGTTCTTTTGGTTGGCTTGTTTGTTTGTTGTTTAGTTGTGAGTCGATTTCCTCTTGAATCGATGTCAACTTCTCTTCGATATCGGTTAATGTTGGTTCACTAATGACAAAATCTCCGGGTAATCTAGCTCGACAACCGAATGTGAGTTGCGCTGCTGATGGAGACCCATTGGACTTCGTGCAGTTTCTTAGACTGAGTAGAATCTTGGGGAGATCATGAGCCCACATCTTGGAGGAGTCTTCTGATGCGGCTCTTATTGAGTTTTTCATGGCTCTGTGCCATCTTTCTATCTTCCCATTGGATTGAGGGTGATAGGCTGTTGTTCGCCTCCTTTCGATTCCCATTACCTTGCAGAAATTGGAGAATTTTTCTGATTCAAATTGTGTTCCTTGATCTGTTATGACAATTTATGGAACACCAAAACGACTGATCCACTCTCTTTCAAATGTTCTTATGATCATATCTGCTGTGATATCATATATAGGAATTGCTTCAACCCATGACGTTCCTCGGTCTATCATTGTCATGATATATCTCTTGTTATCGACGCTTGGAAGGGGACCCACTATATCTAGATGGACTGTAATGAACTTTCCTTTGGTTTCTATAGTGCCTAAAGGAGCATGTGTGTGTCTTGCTATTTTTGCACTTTGACATCTTTGACATTGTCTACACCACTCTCTGATGTCGCTTTTCATCTGAGGCCACACATATCTCGCCTTGATCAGTTCTATCGTTGGTTTGGATGCTGGATGCGATATGTTATGAATTCTTAGAAATTCTTGATGTCGGAATATTTTTGGCAGTACTACTCTGGTTTCCCCCGTAGAATTGTCAATGAGAATGTCATCCGTAGTACTACATAACTGGAGACTTGCATTTTTCAGTGTAGATAAGGTCTGATCTTTCCTTTGTTCTTCTTTTAACCTTTCTTTCGTGAATTCGACGAAATTAATTTCCACCGTTGATACTTGTAGGTTTTGATTACTGCATGGTCTGGACAAGAGATCGGCGACTACATTATCTTCCCCTTTGATGAATTCGATGGTAAAATCAAATTGATCAAGGTATTCGATTATTCGCCATTGCCTTGGCGATGGATCTTTCATATGTCTAGCTCGTAGTAAAGGTTTGTGGTCCGTCATGACTGTGAAATGAGAACCGTCTAAAAAATGCTTAAAATGTTTTATAGATAAGAATATTGCCAGTAACTCCCTGTCAAAGGTGGAATACTTCTGTTCGGTTAGATTTAATTTCCTCGAAAAGAAAGCAATTGGAAATGATTTATTTTCTTCGTTGATTTGACTTAGACTTGCTCCAATTGCTTTAGAAGATGCGTCAGTGCATAGTAGGAATGGCTTGGACGGGTTAGGATATGAAACGTTGCTGATTTCACGTACCGAATTTTTGGCACTTATGAAAGCGTGTGTATGGCAGTCTTGCCATAAGAGATCTTCCTTTTTATTGACCGACTCTTGTAACAAGTCATGCAGTGGACTCAGTGTATCCGACAGCCTTGGAATTAGCCAGTGATAATAGCCGATGCCACCAATAAAACGTCGTAAATCTTGACTGTTAGTTGGCTTCTTTAAATTGCTAATTGCCAACGTGCGTTCTTCAGAGGGTTTTATTCCTTGTTTTGTTAATTCAAAACCCAAAAAGTTTACCTTTTCGGTTTGGAATTCGCATTTGCTCTGGTTGATTGTGAGACCAGCGGCTTGAAGACTGGCCATCACCCTTGCCACGTGTTCTTTATGCTCTGCTTCAGTCTTGGAGAATATCAGAACATCATCAATATAGGATAAGGAATGCTCCTGGTGTTCTCGGAGTACGTTGTCCATGTGTCTCTAAAACGTTTGAGATGCGTTTCGAAGTCCAAAAGGCATCTTCGTATATTCGAACAATCCAAAAGGTGTTATGACTGCTGTCTTTGAAATGTCTCCGTCACAAATCGGAATTTGATGATATGCCTTTTCCAAATCTAATTTAGTGAATACATGAGGGTTGTTTATCTTGTTCAGTAAATCTTGAATTCTCGGAAGTGGATATCTGTCAGGCTGGGTTATTTCATTTAACATTCTGTAGTCTCCACAAGGTCGCCATGATCCATCCGGCTTCTTAACCACTTCTAATGGAGATGCCCAGTCACTCTTGCTTGGCCGAATCACACCTTCATTTAAGAGTCTGTCAAACTCTTTCTTTGTTGCAACTAATTTTTCTCCAAAAAGTGGTCTTTGTCTTTGAGCTACAGGGGAACCATTGGTGATAATTTGCAGTTTCGTGGTTAATGTGGTTTCTTTGTTGATTGTAGCACAGATTTTGGCACATTAGCTTCTCCGCGCTTCTGTTCTTTCGTTACTGCTAGGGCAACATATTGATCTGGAATGACAACTAACATCGATTTTGTGATGGGCCAGGAAGTCTGCACCTAGAATTGGACGAGATATGCCGGCTATAGCGAAAGACCATATAAATTTAGTTCTGAATCCTTCAATAGTAAATTCAATCGTTTTCTGCCCGTGGTATGTGATTGATGAATTGTTGGCGGATACTAAAGATCGATGTTCTCCATTTCTATCAGGCTTGAAACGGTTTGCGGGAAGGATGCTGAGATCAGCGCCTGTATCTATGAGAAAGTCAATTTGTTCTCCATTTATGATTGCTGGTATTTCGAATATTTGTGAGTTGTTTTGTCCCGAGAAAGAAGATATGATTTTGTAGGTTTCACTGTTCGGGTTCAATGAAACCTTCTCTCGTTTCCCTGGTTCTCTCTGTGGTTGTTGCTGTTGAACTTACCGTTTTTGTTGAAGTTGCTGTTTTTGTTGAAATTGTTGTTGTTGTTCCTTGACGATATGTTTGACGGTTCGAAATTTTGATATTTCTCTCTGTTGTACTTCCCCGATTGATAGTTGTCGTTCTGATTTGCATTCCATTCACATGGCGGTTGACATTTCATTGCCCTATGCCCAAATTTACTATGATAAAAACATAACTTACCGGTGTTTTTATTGTTTAATTGTTGTCGTATTGCATTTATCTCTTCCTGCAGTTCCATGATTGTTCTCGTCTTGCCTCCTACTTCTTGATTATTGCAATCTTCGTGTTCAATTGCCTTCACTGATTGACGCTTTGATATCATTATTCTGTCTGCTGTGATCGCTAATTTCCGAAGGTCTGTCGATGGCATCGATAATAGGATGTCTTGAACAGATCTTGGTAGTAGTCGCATGAATAATTCCCGAGATATAGGACTGTTGAATGGGTCCATGGATGTGTCTATTCTTTGTATTTGTCCTGTAATGTGTTGAAGCGCTTCTGATGGAGATCGATCTCCCAGGCAGTCGTCTCTCATCAGGTCAGTTAGTGATATTGTCCTTGATAGTTCAAAACCAGCTAAGATTGCTTCCTTCAGAGTAGTGTATGGAAGTTCGGTTTCTGAGTCCAGTAAGTGTTCGTACTTTGTTAGCAACGTTGTTGGGAGATTTGAAATTAAATGAAAATACTTTGTGGTCTCTTCTGTAATTCTGGATATCTTGAAGCTGGCCTCCACTTGCTTGAACCATAGACTTTGATTTTGAAAAATGGCCGGAATTTTGACCAAGACATGGTCAACTTCGGAGTTTCTGACACCATTTGTAAGACTCATAGTTACAAAAACATTCAAAACATTTATTTCTCCAACAAACACAATATTTAAACAAATTAACTTGTTTTTCTAAATATTGTTTTAAAATAATTAATTAATGTCCCAACAGGTTCATTATTTTGCTCTGATTTTGAGAAGCATGGACACCTGGCAAAAATTCAATGTTATTTTTTTTTGTCTGTCTGATCCAAAGTTGCAGTTTTTCATCGAATGCTTTGAGTTTTCCTGTAATTGTGATCATATTTTCTTTCTCACCTTGCAGACTTAAATTAAGTAAGTTCAAATTTTCAAATAAATCGTTCAGAAAAATAACTTCCAGCCACCATATATCGCTTTCAAGAAACTCGAACTTACCACCTTCAGTAGAAAAATAGGAAATAATCTCAGTTCGCAAACTGACAACACGAGCAAGCACTTTCCCCATCGAGAGCCATCGGACTTCTGTATGAAATAGTAAACTTTTGTGATCTGAATCCATTGCCTCACATAAAGACGTAAATATTCTTGTCCGAAGCGGATTTGACTTGATGTAGTTCACTACTTTGATTACTTCATTCATTGTTTGCAGAAGCTGAGTGGGCAGAGCTTTTGAAAGTAAAACTTCTCGATGAATCATACAGTGCACAATTTTTACTTGTGGATTGCGATGCAAAACATAAGCAACAAAGCCTTTGTTCCGTCCTTGCATTGCTGGAGCTCCGTCAGTGCAGACACTAACACAGTTATCCCATTGGAGTCCCTTTGATTGAACTTTTTGATCTTTTCCCGTGGTATTTTTCGTCGTGGTATTTTTTGCGTTAATTAAATCATTGGCATACATGTTTAACTATTTATTCAAATATTTATTTAAAATCCTTAATTTATATAGGTATGAATATCCCACCTGATGATGACAGGAAAACTGTCGAAATATATCGTGAAAAGAATGTTTAATTGACGTTTTCTTATAATTTTTAAATTCATTCATATCATTATTTTCATTCATAGTAAAAATTGAAAAAAGTTTTTTTTCGTTTTCAATACTTTAAAGCAAATAAATTTGTTTAAAATCCTTAATTTAATTAGTTATTATATCCCACCTGATGATGACAGGAAAACTGTCGTGAAAAGAATGTTTGATTGGCGTTAATTAAATCATTGCCATACATGTTTAACTATTTATTCAAATATTTATTTAAAATCCTTAATTTATATAGGTATGAATATCCCACCTGATGATGACAGGAAAACTGTCGAAATATATCGTGAAAAGAATGTTTAATTGACGTTTTCTTATAATTTTTATTTATAATATTATTTTCATTCATAGTAAAAATTGAATAAAGATTTTTTTTTCGTTTTCAATACTTTAAAGCAAATAGTAATATTTATAATATTAGATTTTTGGAAATATCCTGAAATTAAAAAAATGACACAAACTAAAAAAAAATAAAAATTTATTTCTTAAAATAATACTCATTATTTTATATTGTCAATTTATTTTTTGTAATATTAAAAACGATTTATTAAATATTTCACTAATATTTTTTAAAACAAGATTATTAAACATTTTCCACAAAGATTTCGCAATTGTGATCGGAGTATAGCTTTTGATTTTATTTTCATCAACAAGCCAGTCGTGGTAAAGGAGGTCATTAAAGTCAATTCGTTCATTTGGATCTTGTTTAATGCAATTCGTGATGAAGGATTGTGCCAGTTCTGATGAAATTTTCATTTCAGGTAAACGACATTCTCGAGTTTCAGCTTCTGAGTTAAATGCAAATTGAAGTTCTAGACAAAAATATGCTACACATCCAATATTGCACACTAAACTTGGTTTTAAATTGTATGGAACATCACCAAATATTTCAGGACTTTGAAATCCAAGTGTTCCTAATATTGAATTACAAATCGGAATATCATATGGATCGTAAAGAACATCTTCTAAATCAATAAGTTTCACCTCAAGTGTTTCTCGGTTTACCATAATATTTTCAGGTTTGATATCTCGATGATAATATCCGATTTCTGACATTTCATATACAACTAAAATTAAATTTCTTATTATGCTTTTGATTAATTTTTCATCAGTTAATCTCATTAAAAATTCGCCTAAATTCATCCAATCACCATTAAGATATTCCATGACAACTGTTGACCAATTATTGTCATCGAGATATTTTATCAATTTCGGAACATATTCATATTGTGATAATTGTTCTAAAAATAACAATTCTCTTGGAATTGATCTATTGGACTTTTTGTCCTGTTATAAATGTGTATAGTTTTTTTATTTTGAAAAATGTTTTAAGAAGAACTAATTTATTCTCTTCATCGAATGCTTTCATAACGATTCCTTTACAAGAGTCTTGTATAACTATGAATTCATGATAATTTCTTTTCATCAAACTTTTAACAACTTCATTTATTTCCATTTTTACAATTTTGATAATCAATTAATTTGATAGGAATAAATTGAATGGTTTCACATATAAATTGTAGTTTTAAGAAATTTCATTGGCGAAAAAAAATATTTATATTAATTTAAATCAGTGGTTCCCAAACTTATTTGATCTACAGCCCCTTTTTCCACAAAAAATATTAATCAGCGCCCCCTGGATTTTTTTCAATTTTAATAATATTTAAGCAGAAATATATATGAGTTGCATATTCTAAAAGAATCTGATTGATCAGAAAAGGAAAGTGATTCCCAGATAGGTAATAATTAACAAATATGGAAAGTGATGATCATGATAGGTAATGATGGTACTAATAAAGAAGTTAGTGATTATTAAAGAAGGAGGTTAGAAAGGGGAGGAGAAAAAGTATATAAAGAGATAAATGTTAAATAAAGTACAGAAAGCATTAGTTTTCAGAGATGGCAATATCTTTTGATCATTCATAATGCATCTTTAGCAGTTTTCATACCAAAAATACCTATACGTTTAAGAATCGGGAGTGCAAATCTACCAATCGTCCGCAATTAACCGGATCCATATTGTTTACCAATAAAATATGGTAATTCGCCACCAGCTTGGCTACCACTATACATACTAATGATATCGGAATTAGCCATCGACTTTTGGAAAATGTAGCGTCAAATGAGTTTTGAATCTTGTGCAAAATCGATTAATTTACCAGAATCATCGGGTATATTTATTTCTATATTGTTTATACACGAGGTTGAAACCGGTAAATACATAGGATTTTCCATTATCATTTGTACAACATCATCTTGGTCATGTTTCTCAATCCAAATAGAATTCAATAGAGGAACCGCGGAATCACCAACAATTATGGGTTCAATAATATTAGTATAGATGATCATTTGATGATGAAGTTTAATTAATGCCGGATACTCGATCCTTCATTAATTTTATCGTCTTGCAAATATGTTGCTTTAGGTAAACCTAATGTTTTTATCAGGTTTTTGTCAAAGGTAATTTCAGAAATGTCATTATTCAAAGAGAATCTGAAATATTTATTTTTTTGAAGTTCTAGAGATTTGAAAATATATCCACAATTTTGAATTAAATATGTTTGCAATTCATCGCGTTTGGTTATGTATAAATTGTCTTTAAATGAATATGTATTTTCAGTTTCACCCTCAAACTCAACTTTCATTGAAATAGTTTCATATCGCGCTGCTACTTTGGTAAATCCCGGCCGTAGTACTTGGAATATATTGGTATGATTTCTATTACTCTGAGTTGTAAATTCCAATCGTTTTGCCATTGTCAAACTATCAAATTTTTATCAAATATTTACATTCAACTATTAAATATTGACAATCAATATACATTTTGACAATTGAATCGGAAGGATCAATATCAATTCGATCTTCTACATTATGAATGACAAAAGAGATATTTCTTTGCGTCTCTTTCTTTTTATATTCGATTCTGGATTTACTGTTAAATAGAAATGTCTTGTACACAAATGTGAAATCCAATAAAGCCACTTCCCACTCACCATGTAAATAAATTGGATTTTGTAGATCTACCATAAATTTACTTGCTTCATTATCTGGATGAATAAGAGGACAACTATTGCTGGGTAAAAGAGTATAAAAATTTACTTTACTAAATCTTTTGCTGATATCCATGTAGGGTTTTGATATCCATGCCATTTCACATAGTATTGTTTATCCTCACCATTCTTTATAGTTTTCAGTATTTTTTGAATTAAGCAGAAATATATATGAGTTGCATATTCTAAAAGAATCTCATTGATCAGAAAAGGAAAGTGATTCCCAGATAGGTAATAATGAACAAATATGGAAAGTGATGATGATGATAGGTAATGATGGTACTAATAAAGAAGTTAGTGATTAGTAAAGAAGGAGGTTAGAAAGGGGAGGAGAAAAAGTATATAAAGAGATAAATTTTAAATAAAGTACAGAGTTTTATGAAGAAGCCTCTTAAGTCTACTAAACCATCACACTACCTATATGTATTGATGTTTCCACCCTTTTCATAAAATATAGTAAAAAAAGGTGTATGTAATGTATAGTTATTTTTATTAATATTTTAGTGTTCACTATTAGGAATTGTGAATAGTATGATATAAATTGCCACCATCTGGGAAATCAAGATTTTCAAAAAAAAACTATATTTGAAAATTTGAAAAATTAAAAAAAATCAATAACCAAATCCGGCAACTAATATTTATTAATTCGGAAGTTGTATTAAATTAAAGAATCAAATCCGGCAACTAATATTTATTAATAATGAAGTTGTATTAAATTAAAGAATCAAATCCGGCAACTAATATTTATTAATTTGAAAGTAACACTAAATCAAAGGACGAAATCCCAGTAATCAAGGTTTTTAATTTTGATTAAATAAAAGTTCTAGTTCAATATATATTATTGTTTATTATTATTTTTATTTTATTAATTGTTATCTTATTAGTAAACTCAGCACGCACCCCGATTGTCCCATCATATTTTTTATCGGTGACTCTATCGGGTCCTTCAAATCTCTTAACATAACATAACAGTGTACATTAGAAATAATGAAATTTGAAATTATGAAACTTTTTATTGAATTTGTTATTGAACAGAAAAACTAGTATAATACAAAAAAAGAAAACGTCCGAAATCATCTTAATGAGAAAGATGAAACTGATGTGCTGCTACCAATTTAGTAATCCTCGGCTCTATTTTTGTCAGAAGTAATCTTAAATCACCGCGCTTGACTATTTCCAATCGGTTTCTTTTTTTCGTTATTAAATTTGTTACCGCACTGAATGCGCGTTCCACAAAATATGAAGAAGGAATACAATTAAGAACTTTTGAATTACAGCCCATATTTAAGGATAAGCCGGAGGAATCTCCTTTTGCAACCAGAATTGTTGGTGGCCGCTTTTAAATTTCAATTTCAATTCCTGATTTGTAGTTAATTCCATCAATTCTTTTTGGAAATGTGGAGATTCTTCTGTGTCTGCATTTGAAAATCCAATAAGGTATGTTCATTTTCAAAATATCATCACATCGTTGATTAATATCTGAATGAACAGCATCCAAATGTTCAGAGTAAGAAAATATTTCTTCGTCGGTTTTTTCCACTCCTGATTAATTTGGGAACTGGTTAAATTCACCTCTTCCAAAATTTCGTTTGTACAAAAGAAGTTTTGTCACAAATGCAGAAATAACAGACTTTGTTTTATATTAAATTCAATCCATCACCTTGAAGCTGAAGATTGTTTTCATTAAATCTTTGAAACAAGCCGGTCAAAAAAGCGATGTCATCTCTGTATTCGAGCTCGAGAACATTGTAGACCGAAGGCTTTGACCCATATTGCTGAGCACAATAAGGACTGTAAGATTAAAATAGGTATGTCTGATTTTAAAATTTTATTAAAAAATTTCGATAATTATTGGAAACGTGTGATTTGTGAGGCATTGTTGATAAAATCATTGAATCCGAAAATAAATGTGTAGAATGCAGTAAATACTTGTGTTTGGGTGTTTGTAAATAAGTTTTTAAATATGTTTTTTTTATATTGTATTTATTGATTGTTGTATTAAATTAAATAATTAATAAAAATTTTTAAATTATTAAATTAAATTTTGAATGCTAAAATTTTAAAAAAATAAAATATTAATTTAAGTATAATTTTTTAAAAATAACTAAATGTTTTTATAAAATAAAAAGATTTTTTATATATTATTAATAAATTTGTTTAAAATCCTTAATTTAATTAGTTATTATATCCCACCTGATGATGACAGGAAAACTGTCGAAATATATCGTGAAAAGAATGTTTAATTGACGTTTTCTTATAATTTTTAAATTCATTCATATCATTATTTTCATTCATAGTAAAAATTGAAAAAAGTTTTTTTTCGTTTTCAATACTTTAAAGCAAATAAATTTGTTTAAAATCCTTAATTTAATTAGTTATTATATCCCACCTGATGATGACAGGAAAACTGTTGAAATATATCGTGAAAAGAATATTTGATTGGCGTTAATTAAATCATTGGCATACATGTTTAACTATTTATTCAATTATTTATTTAAAATCCTTAATTTATATAGGTATGAATATCCCACCTGATGATGACAGGAAAACTGTCGAAATATATCGTGAAAAGAATGTTTAATTGACGTTTTCTTATAATTTTTAAATTCATTCATATCATTATTTTCATTCATAGTAAAAATTGAAAAAAGTTTTTTTTCGTTTTCAATACTTTAAAGCAAATAAATTTGTTTAAAATCCTTAATTTAATTAGTTATTATATCCCACCTGATGATGACAGGAAAACTGTTGAAATATATCGTGAAAAGAATGTTTGATTGGCGTTAATTAAATCATTGCCATACATGTTTAACTATTTATTCAAATATTTATTTAAAATCCTTAATTTATATAGGTATGAATATCCCACCTGATGATGACAGGAAAACTGTCGAAATATATCGTGAAAAGAATGTTTAATTGACGTTTTCTTATAATTTTTAAATTCATTCATATCATTATTTTCATTCATAGTAAAAATTGAATAAAGATTTTTTTTTCGTTTTCAATACTTTAAAGCAAATAGTAATATTTATAATATTAGATTTTTGGAAATATCCTGAAATTAAAAAAATGACACAAACTAAAAAAAAATAAAAATTTATTTCTTAAAATAATACTCATTATTTTATATTGTCAATTTATTTTTTGTAATATTAAAAACGATTTATTAAATATTTCACTAATATTTTTTAAAACAAGATTATTAAACATTTTCCACAAAGATTTCGCAATTGTGATCGGAGTATAGCTTTTGATTTTATTTTCATCAACAAGCCAGTCGTGGTAAAGGAGGTCATAAAAGTCAATTCGTTCATTTGGATCTTGTTTAATGCAATTCGTGATGAAGGATTGTGCCAGTTCTGATGAAATTTTCATTTCAGGTAAACGACATTCTCGAGTTTCAGCTTCTGAGTTAAATGCAAATTGAAGTTCTAGACAAAAATATGCTACACATCCAATATTGCACACTAAACTTGGTTTTAAATTGTATGGAACATCACCAAATATTTCAGGACTTTGAAATCCAAGTGTTCCTAATATTGAATTACAAATCGGAATATCATATGGATCGTAAAGAACATCTTCTAAATCAATAAGTTTCACCTCAAGTGTTTCTCGGTTTACCATAATATTTTCAGGTTTGATATCTCGATGATAATATCCGATTTCTGACATTTCATATACAACTAAAATTAAATTTCTTATTATGCTTTTGATTAATTTTTCATCAGTTAATCTCATTAAAAATTCGCCTAAATTCATCCAATCACCATTAAGATATTCCATGACAACTGTTGACCAATTATTGTCATCGAGATATTTTATCAATTTCGGAACATATTCATATTGTGATAATTGTTCTAAAAATAACAATTCTCTTGGAATTGATCTATTGGACTTTTTGTCTGTTATAAATGTGTATAGTTTTTTTATTTTGAAAAATGTTTTAAGAAGAACTAATTTATTCTCTTCATCGAATGCTTTCATAACGATTCCTTTACAAGAGTCTTGTATAACTATGAATTCATGATAATTTCTTTTCATCAAACTTTTAACAACTTCATTTATTTCCATTTTTACAATTTTGATAATCAATTAATTTGATAGGAATAAATTGAATGGTTTCACATATAAATTGTAGTTTTAAGAAATTTCATTGGCGAAAAAAAATATTTATATTAATTTAAATCAGTGGTTCCCAAACTTATTTGATCTACGGCCCCTTTTTCCGCAACAAATATTAATCAGCGCCCCCTGGATTTTTTTCAATTTTAATAATATTTAAGCAGAAATATATATGAGTTGCATATTCTAAAAGAAACTGATTGATCAGAAAAGGAAAGTGATTCCCAGATAGGTAATAATTAACAAATATGGAAAGTGATGATCATGATAGGTAATGATGGTACTAATAAAGAAGTTAGTGATTATTAAAGAAGGAGGTTAGAAAGGGGAGGAGAAAAAGTATATAAAGAGATAAATGTTAAATAAAGTACAGAAAGCATTAGTTTTCAGAGATGGCAATATCTTTTGATCATTCATAATGCATCTTTAGCAGTTTTCATACCAAAAATACCTATACGTTTAAGAATCGGGAGTGCAAATCTACCAATCGTCCGCAATTAACCGGATCCATATTGTTTACCAATAAAATATGGTAATTCGCCACCAGCTTGGCTACCACTATACATACTAATGATATCGGAATTAGCCATCGACTTTTGGAAAATGTAGCGTCAAATGAGTTTTGAATCTTGTGCAAAATCGATTAATTTACCAGAATCATCGGGTATATTTATTTCTATATTGTTTATACACGAGGTTGAAACCGGTAAATACATAGGATTTTCCATTATCATTTGTACAACATCATCTTGGTCATGTTTCTCAATCCAAATAGAATTCAATAGAGGAACCGCGGAATCACCAACAATTATGGGTTCAATAATATTAGTATAGATGATCATTTGATGATGAAGTTTAATTAATGCCGGATACTCGATCCTTCATTAATTTTATCGTCTTGCAAATATGTTGCTTTAGGTAAACCTAATGTTTTTATCAGGTTTTTGTCAAAGGTAATTTCAGAAATGTCATTATTCAAAGAGAATCTGAAATATTTATTTTTTTGAAGTTCTAGAGATTTGAAAATATATCCACAATTTTGAATTAAATATGTTTGCAATTCATCGAGTTTGGTTATGTATAAATTGTCTTTAAATGTATATGTATTTTCAGTTTCACCCTCAAACTCAACTTTCATTGAAATAGTTTCATATCGCGCTGCTACTTTGGTAAATCCCGGCCGTAGTACTTGGAATATATTGGTATGATTTCTATTACTCTGAGTTGTAAATTCCAATCGTTTTGCCATTGTCAAACTATCAAATTTTTATCAAATATTTACATTCAACTATTAAATATTGACAATCAATATACATTTTGACAATTGAATCGGAAGGATCAATATCAATTCGATCTTCTACATTATGAATGACAAAAGAGATATTTCTTTGCGTCTCTTTCTTTTTATATTCGATTCTGGATTTACTGTTAAATTGAAATGTCTTGTACACAAATGTGAAATCCAATAAAATCACTTCCCACTCACCATGTAAATAAATTGGATTTTGTAGATCTACCATAAATTTACTTGCTTCATTATCTGGATGAATAAGAGGACAACTATTGCTGGGTAAAAGAGTATAAAAATTTACTTTACTAAATCTTTTGCTGATATCCATGTAGGGTTTTGATATCCATGCCATTTCACATAGTATTGTTTATCCTCACCATTCTTTATAGTTTTCAGTATTTTTTGAATTCTAAAAACCTTTGGTGAAGGAATGACTTGTAATTCTTGTTCATAAAATTTCCCCCTGTACAATATTTTTTTCATTGTCTTTAATGACATACATTACTGGATATTGTTTAGTATTGATTTTCGAAATTACAAAGACTTCATCACTCCAGTTTGTATCAAATTTTTTATGAATGGAGATGCACTAATTCTACTAATTCTAACATGATCACCGATTTTATATTTTGGTTTTTTAATTTTTTCAGCCTTTTTCGAAAACTGTAAATCAATAGATTGTTTTGATGAAATATCTACAGGTCTTCAACCTTTCAAACTTTGATGCGATGAATGACCATATAAAATAACCATATATAATTTTAGGCAAAATATTTATCCACGTCTTAGTACCTTGATGCACAAACAATTTTTTCAGCTTATCTCTCAAGGTTCGATTAAATCTTTCAACATGAGCGGCTTTGAATTGAGAATGCACAGAGTAATGATTGATTTTGACTTTATCCAGGATTTGTTTCACTTTACTGTTGTAAAATTCCTTTCCTAATGAAAAATAATGAATTTGATAATACAAATATTTTACCCAAATCTGTTTGTAAGTTTTTTGGATATCCATCTCTAAACATGAGTTTAAATGCTTTGGATATTTCTTCGGCAGACTTGGCCTTGGTAAGAATTTCTCGAGCAAAGCGACTGAAAACATCAATGCATGTCAAAATATACCTGTATCCTTTATTAATCTTTGAATATGGTATCATTTCCATCAAATCCATTTGCCATAAATTATCAATACCAAATGTTTTATATGGTCTTGTTGGAAACCTTTTCAGCATCTGCTTGTTCAAACTGTATTCGAGCTGACTTGATAACCAATTCTGGGTTTCCATCTTCGAATTCAGAACTCTTTTCTTTAACTTTTCGACTCCACCAAAACCTGCTTCGTCTTTTGGATTCGTCCATATCTTCTCCATTACAACATGAAGATTTGAAATCAAATTTTAAATTAGGTAATGAAGGATTAGCACCCATTGTTTATGATGATTTTAATAGACCTGCTCCGCCTACTAATGATCATGCCAATGGTAAGTTTGTGTGCTTATATAATATAAAGTATTGATTTTTTTAACATTATAGATTTATTCATTGCGTTTATACATTGCAAACAGTTCTAACAAGAAATGTTTTGGTTAGTGTGTAATTCCGATTTATCAATCATTTCATCGTGAATAATCTTTCTTTTTTCTCTTGTTTCCTTTCAAATTCTTTCACGAACGATATGTTTTTGGCTTTAGATTTATAGTTTTCATATAAATTTGAAATTGAATTTACGAATTCAATCAACAATCTATATGTTAATTTCTATGTATTGTAACTTTGAATTAGTAGCATTAAAGCGTTTCAAAATAGGTCTCCTAAATGTCATCATAAACGCAAATTTGAAACGGTTTAAACCTTTGACAATTCCTGCCCAGTTTTCATACAAAGCTTTACGTTCATCATATCGACAAGACCATTTTGTATCAGAAAGATTTCTAATGGTTTTATAGCAGTGGTTAACACGATCCAACGTGTAATGTATTGTAATTTTTTATTTTTTTTTGGTTCTGTTAATTGTATGGTATGAATACAAATAACAATTCTGCACGTTGCACGTGGAGAAAGTTTTATTTTAATTTAAAAAAAAAAATTAAACTATATAGTGATAATTTACCATAGTAAATTATCACTATAGAAAAAATTACAAATTAAAAAAAAGTCAATAAAGAAATCAAATAAAATTTAGAACAAATAGAAACTAAGACAAGAATAAGAAAACAAATTTAGAAGAAATTGGAAAGAATATTATTAAACCAATTCCTTTAAAACGAAAAAAAGAATATTAAAAGACTAGAACAACACGAAGACCAGAAATAATACTATAAAATAACCTCTGAGGAGAGAATTCGACAAAACTAATTCCGTAAAAGATTAGAAAAGATATTACCTATTAATCTCTGAAGCAACCTCTGAGGAGAGAATCCGTCAAAACTAATTCCGTAAAAGATTAGAAAAGATATTACCTATTAATCCCTGAAGCAACCTCTGAGGAGAGAATCCGACAAAACTAATTCAGTAAAAGATTAGGAAAGATATTACCTACTAATCTCTGAAGCATCCTCGAGGACAAAGTGGTAAATTTTTTTGTATTGTTAAATAAAAGTTTTAGTATCATAATTGTTATACTGTTATATTTATTTTTATTTTTATTCATCACCACACAGCCTGCACCCCGATTGTCCCAACACATTTTTTTTGGTGACTCTATCGGGTCCTTCAAGTTTCTTGCGAAATAACATAAATTAACAATAATTAACAATAATAACAATAAAAACAATAATTTATTAACTATAATAACAACAATAGCCTCCATAACAACTGGTGTCAGAAGAAAAAATATACACAACACGACACTCGCATTCGACGATTTTTTTTCAATCACTACGCCTTTCAGCATACTTATTATAGAAGTATAAAGGATAGTGACTCTTTTGGCTGAACACAGTAAGCCATATCCTTGAACAATCTCATTTTTTGTAACACAACAAGCAATAAAAAAAAACATCAACAAACCAATTAATGGCATCAAACCAAACAAATCCAACAAACATTTCACAACCCCCCAATAATACTGAAAACACACACATGATGGAAAATACGAATTACTACTATAACCCAAACACTAGCACAGATAATACACACACCATAAACTCAGTAATTAACCCAAGAACAAACATCCCAAACTACTTTAGTGACGAAAATGGGACACCCCAAAAATGGCTTGAATTTGCTAAATTAACCCTAACCCTATCGGGAATAAAGTCAACGAAAACGCTATGTTCAAACATTATAGCTGCACTCCCAAGTAGCAAATTGAACGAAATAGCTGACCAAATTGAGGAAATTTCAAAGAGCGAAGACCCGTTCAACAAGCTTTGCAACGTCCTTACAAACAAAAACAAAATCAACAGGAGGCAAATGCTGGAATCATGTCTCAACAACACACAATTGGCGACAATAAACCAACAGATTTCCTTCGCCAACTAAAACAAAAATTGGAGTACCTCCAACCAAACATCACTAATTCGGGATCAAACGAATTAGTAAAAGAATTTTTCATGCGAGCAATGCCGCCCGAAATAAGACGTATCCTCGCAGCCAGTAGCAATTCGGACGTAGAAACGCTAGCAGACATAGCAGATAAAATCAATGAAGAAATTTATCCTACTATATGCAGCACACAAAAATACAACAGAAATAAAACTAATCACAACACCCAACCAACCAACAAAAACACAGAACCAAATGAAACAACAAACCGATTAATAAACACTTTGATCAGCAAATTCGACGAAATAATTGTCGAAAACAGACAAATAAAAGCGGAACTAGCCGAAATAAAAGAGAAATACAACAGGCAAAATTTCAATCCAAACGAAAACAGAGACCTATTCAACAGAAACAATTTCAACACAGACCAACTATCATACAATCATAACAGACAAAACTACGACCGACCACCCAACGAAAACAATAGACAGAACTACAGCCACAGACAATCCCCAAACGGTCACTACAGAAACCGGTCAAACTCACCAAATCGATACAACAATTACCGAAATAGCAGCACAGAAAGGAATTCAAGAAAAGATTTCCTAAACAAAAACCACTGCTACTTTCATAACAAATTCGGCGACAAAGCATATAAATGCATAAAACCCTGCGAATTCCACAAAACAGAGCAGGAAAACTAAAAATGTCACCATTGATAGCACCCACATTTGGTGACAACAATAATACTTTCACGGTGCATTCAAACAATACAGATTTTCTAATCGACACAGGTTCCGTGATCTCCCTATTACCACACTACTTATACACAAATGCAAAAACTACAGAAAAGTCACTAACCGCTGCCAATGGCTCCAAAATTAAAACATTTGGCCAATATACAATAACACTCACAATAAATTCAAAAAAATACAGTTGACCATTCACAATCGCAGAAGTACAACAGTCAATAATCGGGGCCGACTTCTTAGCAAATTACAACCTAATAGTGGACTGCCGAAACAAGAAAATAGTCGAAAACAACAAAACAGACAAAGAAACAGCCAGGAACACAACATCAAACTTTTCGAAAGTAGACATCGGCGTGATACAAACAAGTACACCAACTATCAAAACAATTAAAACTATTGAACACGTACCAGAAATAGTCACACTACTGGCAAAATACGATAAACTCTGCGAACCAGTAACTTTCGATGGAAATTCAAACCACACTACTGAACACGCAATACTGACAAACGGAAACCCAGTCCACTCAAAAGTAAGACCACTGGATCCAAAAAAAATAGAAATCACAAAAAATATATTTAACGAACTGTTGGAAAATAATATAGTAAAACATTCAAACTCAGAATGGTCTTCAGCACTGATGTTAAAACAAAAAGCTAACGGGGAATGGAGAGCTTGTGGCGATTACAGACTCCTGAACAAAATAACAGAGCCCGACAGCTATCCATTACCGATAATAAAAGACATAATAAATCGACTAAATGGCGCAAAATATTTTTCAAAAATTGACCTACAAAAAGCATATCATCAGATCCCAATTAGAAAAGAGGACATAAAAAAGACAGCAATAACAACACCGATCGGCATGTTCGAATACAACCGAATGCCTTTCGGTCTACGAAATGCCGCAGCAACTTTCCAACGATTCATGGATCAAACAATGAAAAACAACAAAAACACAATCGCTTATCTGGACGACATCCTAATAACAAGCCCAGACAAAGAAACACATCTAAAGGACGTGGAAAAAGTGTTCAAAACGCTGGACAATGCAAAACTAAAAATAAACACTCAAAAGTGCGAATTTATGAAAACGGAAATAAATTTCCTTGGTCACACGCTAAACGACAAAGGAACACAACCAATAGAAAACAAAATAAACAATATAAAAAACTACAAACTGCCGACAAACACAAGAGAGTTGAGGAGATTTCTAGGAATGGTAAACTTTTATCATTCTTACATCCCAAACTGCAGTAAATTACTAGCACCACTAAACGATCTTATCAAAACAAAACGGAATGTCACAATAAACTGGACACAACAAACAACCGACATATTCAATAAAGCCAAAGAAAGCCTATCAACGGCAACACTACTCGGTTACCCAGATCCAGAACTAGAGTATCAACTAACTACAGACTGTTCTGGTTTTGCAATGGGCGCAACAATTTTCCAGGAAAATAAATTCGGCAAACAACCACTGGGATTTTTCTCGAAAAAACTAAAATCACATCAAACAAGATACTCAACATTTGACAGAGAACTCCTAGCAATACACGAAGCAATCAAACACTTTCAACATTTACTCGAAGGACGAACCTTCAAAATATTCACAGACCACAAAACCGCTAACAAACGCAATAGAAATGAAAAACCCTTCACCAAGGCAGATCAGACAAATCAATTTCATTTCACAATTCAACTGCACAATAAACTACGTAGCAGGAAAATCAAACATAGCAGCAGATGCTCTATCCAGAATTGAAAGTGACATAAACGCCCTAGAATTCGGAGAAATAATTGAATTGGATCAAATCAAATCCAGACAAACCGATACATTAAGCAAACTGCCTACTAAACACAGCCTGAAACTACAGGAACTCGACGGAATATGGCACGATGTCTCCAACGAAAGCAACAAACGAATCCTACTACCCGAAGAACTCCGACAAGACTGCATAAAAAAGATACATACTATCAATCATCCGGGAAACAAAATAACATTCGAGTTAATACATAACAAATATGTATGGCCTCACATGCGGGAAGACATCAAGAATTACGTCAAAAGTTGCCACAGCTGCCAATTAAATAAAACAACAAAAAAACCCAAAACACAAAAAGTAAACTTCCCAAGCAGTGAAGCGTTTGAAACAATACACACAGACGTAGTAGGACCACTACCACCAAACGACAACTACAAATATCTACTAACAATTATAGACAGAAAAACCAATTGGTTCGAAGCGATCCCAATAAAAGAAATCACAGCAAAAAATATCTGCGAAATGATCGAACTAAACTGGATAGCTCGTTACGGTCAACCGAAAACAATCATAACTGATCAAGGCAGACAATTCGAATCAGAAATATTCAAAATACTGTGCAATAAATACAATATCAAAAGAAACCGAACAACAGTTTACAACCCACAATCAAATGGGAAAATCGAACGGTTTCACAGAACATTAAAAGAAAGCATCAGGACAAAAGCCAACGACCAAAACTGGTTAAACCAACTTCCAACAATATTAATCGGACTAAGAAATAGCCCAAATTCAACAGATAATGAAAGTCCAGCATACAAAATTTTCGGAAAAGCAACAAACTTGCCATCACTCAAATCAGATACAAACAAAAACACCAAAAACAGCAAACAAATAACAAACAAAAATAGCGAAACCACCGAACAGAAACCAAAAGGAATTTTAAAAAGAAGACCGGACTCCGAATTAGACGGAAAAATAGTATTAACAACAGATTTCATCCTAATAAAAAAACCATTCACAAAAGGATTCGAATCCAAATACGAGGGTCCATTCAAACTCCTAGAAATTAACAAAAACGTCGCCACAATAATCAAAAACAACAACAAAATGAAAATAAACATAAGACGAATAAAACCCTATCACCAAAACAAAAACCCACAAAACAACTCACCGCAAGACAAAACACAAACCCAAACACAAACAAAAAAACAACCAATTCACAAAAACATCACATTCAACCACAAAAATTCAATCAAAATATTCGACAAAGACACAATACTGGCTCCACTATACAAAAAACGTTACAGCGAATGCTTTAAATAAAAACACAAACATACACAAACAAACACACGCACAAACAGCGTTAATGGTACAGTTTTTATTTTTCTTGTAAATACAAAACAAAATGTAAATTTTTAATTTTATTGAAGTTGTAGATACAAAGAAACAGAAACAAAAAACACAAAAACATATAAAACATACGAAAAAAAAAAGATTATTGAATGTAATTTTTTTCTACGTTACTTTTTATTGATTAATGTTAACCTCCGGTTTTAAAGGGGGAAGTTCTGTAATGTATTGTAATTTTTTATTTTTTTTTTGGTTCTGTTAATTGTATGGTATGAATACAAATAACAATTGTGCACGTTGCACGTGGAGAAAGTTTTATTTTAATTTAAAAAAAAAATTAAACTATATAGTGATAATTTACCATAGTAAATTATCACTATAGAAAAAATTACAAATTAAAAAAAAGTCAATAAAGAAATCAAATAAAATTTAGAACAAATAGAAACTAAGACAAGAATAAGAAAACAAATTTAGAAGAAATTGGAAAGAATATTATTAAACCAATTCCTTTAAAACGAAAAAAAGAATATTAAAAGACTAGAACAACACGAAGACCAGAAATAATACTATAAAATAACCTCTGAGGAGAGAATTCGACAAAACTAATTCCGTAAAAGATTAGAAAAGATATTACCTATTAATCTCTGAAGCAACCTCTGAGGAGAGAATCCGTCAAAACTAATTCAGTAAAAGATTAGGAAAGATATTACCTACTAATCTCTGAAGCAACCTCGAGGACAAAGTGGTTAATTTTTTTGTATTGTTAAATAAAAGTTTTAGTATCATAATTGTTATACTGTTATATTTATTTTTATTTTTATTCATCACCACACAGCCTGCACCCCGATTGTCCCAACACATTTTTTTTGGTGACTCTATCGGGTCCTTCAAGTTTCTTGCGAAATAACATAAATTAACAATAATTAACAATAATAACAATAAAAACAATAATTTATTAACTATAATAACAACAATAGCCTCCATAACACAACGATTTGATGAGGACAAAAAGGAATTAAACAATTCTTAGAAGAAATTGAAAAAGGATACTGCATCTCTGCAACAATCTACACATTTTACAATCAAATTCAATGAGTGTGCTATAAAATGTATAAAAATGTGCTAGTTCATTGATATTCTTAATTCGTGCTTGTCTTCATGAATAAATTCCAGACATATTTTTAGCGTTATCATAGTATTGTCCTCTTAACTTTTTTATTTCAATTTTATTTGCATTTCAATATTGTATTATTTCTCTTTCCATATCTTCCGTTTCATGTCTACATTTTTCAAAAATATCAAAACATGTTTCTCGGAAACTCCATTTTCTACATATCTAATAATAAAAGCCAAATCAGTATATCGAGTAATATTTGGCTTCTGTTCCTATCTTAAATATAAGTTGTTTAATTAACGCCATTAATATAACAACTTCTTCTAATATGATGTCTTCACTTATCTTGGATTTCCATATTTTTCTGTATGTGTAGCTAAAAACGCGTTAACTAATTCACATCCCATTAAAAATTACGATTATTGATGCTTCCAATTATTTGAGTTTTTCTCATAAAGGCAATGTTCGGCTAGGAAGTTTTCAATCCGTTTGTGCATCTGAACCCAATATATTTTCTTCCTTTAGAGCAGCGGTCGGGGAACCAGGGTAAATGGGGTAAAAATGAAATTTTTGGGGGTCAAAGAGAAACTTTTGTGAGTAAAAAGTATATATTTTTAATTTGCTATTTTATAAACCTGTTAGTATTTTTTTCAACTTAAATAATTTAGAGACATATGCAGGCCACGCCATCTCACTCCCCACCATTAGAGTGTTCTCGAGTTATATCTTTGCGCAGTAAAGCACAGCCCCAGCTACCTGCTCAGTCCGTGCCATGCCGTCAAGATACAGATACATTGACGCGTTAGAGAGCGAGTTTTTACTAGTTAGTTGTTGACAAGACCACCATTTTATCAATAAGCATCGATATATCGATCAAGATAAGCCGCAATTTGAAAATTTAATTCAAGTATTTTACAACTATTATTTTCTGTCGCCCTACAGATGGCAGCAAATAGAAAAAGAACATACCAAGACGAATTCCTTAATTACGGTTTTACACAAATAGAAGACAATAGTAAAATGAAACCACAGTGTGTTATATGTATGAAGGTACTGACTTTAGAATCTTTCAAAAAAAAGTCAATTGAAGAAATATTTAGATAATTTGCATTCACACCTGTCTTCCAAACCGCGAGAATACTTTGCAAATTTAGAAATATCTGTTGAAAGAATAGCAACTTGTTTGGTACATTTGATCAGGGTTCAGCATCAAGGGCTAGCTTTGAAGTAGCCTGGTTGATTTCTCGAAATAAGAAACCATACACTATTGGTGAAGATTTGGTTAAACCAGCTGCTGTAAAAATGGCAGAGATTATGTGTAGTCAAAAAGAAGCGAAGAAACTGAATTCAGTGAAAGAACGAATTTCTATATTAGCAGAAAATGTGAAGGAACAGGTTATTTTCGCATTAAAACAGGCTAAATATTTTGCTATTCAGCTTGATGAGACAACTGATTTTAGTAGCAATTCACAGCTAATGGTATATGTTCGCTACAAAGGTGCAGATAATTTTGAAGAGGAATTGCTGTTTTGTTTCCCTCTCGAGTTGAGATCTCGTGGAATTATTGTCTACAATAAAGTAAATTTATACTTCAATGAGCAAAGTTTAAAATGGGAAAACTGTATTTCTGTATCTTTGGATGGAGCTCCAGTTATGCTGGGTCATATTAATGGTTTTTCGGCTTTCGTAAAAAATAATAACCCAAATATTGAAGTTACTCACTGTATGATCCATCGCCAGGCATGGAATTCTCTAAGTATTATTGAAGTGGGGTTCATTGGTTCTGAGAATTTCAATACAAAAATCAGTCTACAGTAAAAAAGCATGGAAAATTAAGGATGAATAGGTAAATTATGGGTCTAAATATTGAAGTACAGTAAATTATGGGCTCAGATTTTTGAATTAAAGTAAATTAAGGGTCTAAAAATTTAAATGAAAGTAATTTCAGGCCCAAATTTAAAAAGTAAAGTAAATTAAGTCTAAATTTTTAAATTAAAGTAATCAATGGGTTCAAATAAATAAATTAAGGTCCAGATTTTAAAATAAAAGTAAATTAAGAATAAATTTTAAACTTAAATAAATTAATTGTTAAATTAAGTAAAATAATGCTAAATTTTTAAATTAAAGTAAATTAAGGTCTAAAATTTAAAATTAAAGTAATAATTAAAATTAAAGTAACGAAGTACTTACAACCAGGTACCAGGTACCATGTACTAACAACAACCAAGTAAAAACAAACAAGTACAAACAGCCACGTGCATACACATAAAATAATAACAATTAAATACTTAATAAAATTTATTCATCAAGTATTTGCTTATAATAGCTCTTCTTAATTCAGCAAGTCGAATATTTCTTATATTCTTGTCAAAATCAAAAAAGTCAACCAGATACTTACAACAATGTACTTCTAACAAACAGCTAATCACTAGATACTTATCAATTAGGTACTATCTAGGCACTATTTACAATCTGATACCAACTACTAGCTACTAAATATTTTTAATTAGGTACTAACAAATAAGTACCAAATACTTACAAATAAGTACTTACAACCAGCTAACAACATGCTACCATGTACAAACAACCAAAAAACAATTATACTAACAGATTATTGCCAACAACTATGTACTAATAACCAACAACAAGCAGCAACTAGGTACCAGATACCAAGTACTAACTCTCAAACAATTATATACTTACAAGTAACTTCTTACAATCAACTAAATATTCTTCATTGTAATTTATCAAATGCTTTTTAAATTATTTTTTTTATTAGTCTTCAAAAATATTTTTAATTACAATCAGTAGAAAAACCTTTTCTAAGTGTCTAAATTTAACAAAAATGATGATTTTCATCAAAAAATGAATAATTGTCAACTACTTTAAAACACTGATAAAATTAGATGAAAAAATAAAAGATAAAATTACAACGAAAGACTATAGAATTCTTAATTTTATTCACAAACATTCTTCTTTTAATTGATTATTAACATTAGTACTGACTTATTATTGCAAAGTAAAAATTGCATTCAATAAATAGTTATTGTTAATTCGTTTTATTTCTTAGTTTATCCGACAAGACAACAACAGGATACCAAGTACTTACAACAAGATCAATTAGGTACAAAGATACAGATACAAAAAAACAGATACCAATTACTTATAACGAACTAGCCACACATAAAAATAATAACAATGAAATACAAAATATACTTCAACACATACGCTATCTTCGTGACATCATCTACAACTAAACTCAATCAATCAAGTACTAACAAATAAATTTTTAAAAGAAAATCCTCTTCACTTCAAAAATTGGATGAAAAATTAATAAAATTTTTACTGAACTCAAGATTTTCCAATAACTAGTTAAAAATTGATTAAAACATTGTAAAAATAACATTTAAAAATTATTCAAAAAACATACTAAATAAATATCGTAAAATGCTAATTAATGAACAAGAAAGAACTTTAAATTCTAGTCATTAATAATCCAGAAAATAAAAAAATACTGATAATTCAAGTTAATATAAATCAACTAAGATAATAAATTAATAAGAATTTTGAAATAAGATCTAAATAAATTACTCTAAATAATAATACAGATACTTTCTGTATCCACTAAAAAACATTAAATTTCCCTTAAATATCTGTCTTTAAAGATTAGTATTTTTCGATAAATACCCTTAAAATGATATATATTTCCCTCAGACTAATAAGATTCCTTAAAATCCCTTTAAATAACTTTATTCTACTATTTTTTATCCAAGAGAATTCTCCACTAAAATCATCTAAGAAGTATCAAATTTCCCTAAATATATCCAACTTTAAAAATTTTTATTTTATCAATAAATATCAGTGAAAGATCATGTATTCTCCCCCTTAATGTTAGATCAATAAGATTCCTTAAAATCTCTTTAAATGACTATAATTTACCTTTAATCCCTATTATCACAAATATTTTCCTATAAAAGATTTAAAATCATTAACCATAAATTATTTATAAAATCTATTGATAAAACCAATTATAATTAAATTTTTGTTCTAAAGGTAAATCACTCAACTTGAAATTTAAAATAAAATAAATATTACTGTACAATTCCTTTATAACTGACTAGGTCCCATTGAAAGATTAAATTTATCCATTCAATAAAATTTGTATTTCTCCAAATGGTCATATTTTACCCTTAACTGATATTCAACCGATTTAATTTCTAGAAATCTAATTAAAATCACCTGATAAATCATAAATTTCCTCCAATAAAGATCAATTTTCTTAAGTTGTTGTCGATGTTTTAAGTCTATATTTCTCAACTTTTGTCATTGTCCGCCTATAACATCGTAAAGGATAAAACAATTTAATGTATTAATTAATTCCAATTAATTTTAAAGATTTCATTGTCAAAACCAAGTAAATTGGTCATTAAACCTACTTAATAAAACATTGTTCTAAACCAAAAATCTAAATTAATTTACTGTGCATTCATTACAATCTAATAAAACGATATAATTTCACGCAGTAACTATTATTGATTCATAGCTGACTAATGTATTCTAATTTCCCTTTCAACATTACCAATTAGAACATCACCCATTCAAATACTCAAAAGATTCCCACCTTAACCGATCTCTCATTAAATCCAACCGACCATAGCCCCCTTAAAAATCATAAATTCCAACATTAACCGATCTTTCACCAAATATTTCTACCCATTTAAACATCAATATCTAACTGACTATATCCCCTAATTCCACCCACTTGAAGTTATATCCCCTTTAATATATTATTCCTCTTAAAATCCTTAGAGAACTCTTCAAAAATATGAATTTTCATTAATTGTTATCGTCACCCAACATACATCAATGTAATATTTTAGTACCTAAAGAATAAGAGCTCACTAAAATATCAAAATTCACTAAAATCAATATTTTCTACAAATATTTCACCCATTTACCATCAAATACCTAACTAGAGATGATATATATATATATATATATATATATATTGATTGATCATAGTTCTTCAGCGATTCAGCCAATAATTTTCTAGCAATTATAGCAAACTAAATAACAAATTTCAGTATATTAATTTTCAAGTAGATTTCAAATATCTGTCTTTGATAAAGTTAAATGGTTTCTTAGCTTATGATTTTTAATATTTAAGTTCATCAATGTAAATGGAAATATTCTTAGAAAATATAATATTGAAAAAATTATTTAGTCAAATTTAATATTAGTACAAAGCCATCATCAAAAATTTATCACTTGATTATTGTAAAAACTCTAATTATTAACTTAACTATCATTAAAAATAAATTTTTATTTAAAATTTAAAAACAAGTCAATAAAAATACAGCTAATTATCCAGAAATTAATTAAATTTATCTTAGGATTAACATTAAAACCCTAAATTTTAATCTTTTATTATTAATTATTTATTATTCTTTTATTTTTTAGTTGGAAGATTTTTCAAATGCGTTATTTCTCTCTTAACTCTGTTAGTCATTGCAACTTCTTGCGTTCCTCAATTTTATTATACGTGTTTTATTTATATTCAATGTTGTGTGTACTTTGTATTATTTGGTATATAATCATAGGTTTTAATTCAACTTTGTGCGGTTTTTATGCTATGTATTTCCGATTTATAAAACAAGCTCTCAATTTTTCGGCTCTGGCTCAACTTAATTTTCATTTTTACTTTTGCTCTATTTAATTTATTTGGAATTGTCCATAAAAGTGATACCAAATTATTAAATGAAGGAAAAGAAATTTAATCTAATGATGGGGATGAATGTTGTAAATAGCATGAATGTGTAAGACCATGTGTAAAGTTATATTGATGGTCAAACGGAACTGCTGGGGACTTGATGGAAAATGTTTGTGAGATCGTTTAATAGACTGATTACATTTTTGAGAAGTGAAAACTGGAATGGATGATAAGATAAATAAAGTAATGAGCTTTGAAAGCAACTAATGACTATGTGACACTCCTAGTGAGTTAAGGAATTGTCCACTATCGACACCTTGAACCCAGGGAAATCCGTTAACATAGCAGGCGCATGAAGTTCTCACCTTTTTTCGGGTTCCATCAAGGTTGCGAACCAACGTCACTTGCGAAGAGTATAATCCGGTTATATAATGTTTTGATTGGAGTTAGGTCCGTTGAAAATCAATTTATGGCAAAAATGAGTTTGGTTTGCACTAGTAGACAAGGACACCAATTTAAGATCCAGATATATCCATTTAAATTCGCTTACCTGCCCTGTTATAAAACTTTAAATTGAATGGGAATGTGGAGTATATCAATCGAATTACTACTCGTTGTTCCAAATAGATATATCATCTTCCTCTTATCATTTAGTAGTATTTTATGCACGAAAGTTTTATATTTTTTAATAGTAACATAGTAATTAACACATAATAATCATCATCTTTAGCACATCGTTTTTTTACTGTTAACACTATTTGTCTAGGAAGCATTTAATTAATATAACTTTAATTCCTCGTGACAGACAAGTTTTATTAAATACCACTCAAAACATTGTCAATATATTAATACCAAAAATCTGTCAGGTCCTCTGAGACCGCTAAATTCTGCCAAATATACTTTATTAAAATGACATTTATTCAGCTAGATCATATTATAAAGCTTTATGATAAAAATAGTTTATCGGTATAACTTTTCAATAGAAAATATAAATTAAAATTATTTAACATTTTAGAAACTACAAAACCCAAATTGTAATTATTTCTAAAATTTTAAAAACTAATTTTGACAAATTCAATGAAACCTTTCAATTTTAATTAATAAATAAGAATTTCGATCATTTATCTTCAATGGCTTTATTAAGAGCCTCCCAACAATCAAGCGAAATTTGAGCCTCCGCTTTAGATTCTTCGGTTGAAGCTGATGATACAGTTTGAATGGCCTTAGACAGTCCTTCTCTTATAGCAACATGATCTAACATATCTAATGTAATGGCTTCTTCGGCTAATATTTGAACACTTGAATCCGAATTAACAGTTACAGTTCCACTACTTACTGAAATTTATTTAAACCAACTAAGTAAAAATTGAAATTAACCAAAATATTTTTTTAATGATCCATCTTCTTCTATTACAGAAACAATACCTGGTCTAAGACATCCAAGAGTTGGAACATGCTCGGCAAGAATACCAAATGAACCAGACAATGAAGGTACATCTATTTGTTTAACATTTTTATCCTTGTAAAATACTTGACCAGGTGATGCAAATGTAAAAGGCATATCACTTCGTAAGGATGGCGTAATAGACAATCTTCTTATGTTAATGTAAGCATTAAGTGCGTTATAAGGTCGACGAAACATAATATAAAAGTCTGAATTTTATAAATTAGAAAAATATTTAAATTCTATTTATTAATTATAATAATTATTATATTAAAACATAAATCATAATATTAATATATTAAATTGAAATTAAATATAACATGAAAATATTTTAAGTTAATATGCTTTTAAACATACTTGTGACAAAAGAATTAAAATAATAATATTCTTTAAAATTACACATAATTTAGAATAATTATTACGAAGTATTATATTTAGAATTACATTTGGTATTCTATTATACAGAATAAAGTTCTCATAGATTATACTTAGAACTTTATTCAAATAGGCCATTAAAAATTTGAAAGATATGTTGGTGTCTTATTTTACTTTGAAACCATATTTAACAAGACCATTATGCGTGCTATTTTTATTCCATTAAAAGAGCACTAATTTTATAAATTTATTTTAAATCGAAATACACTTCAAAAATGAAATTATCTTAATTTAGACTTTGTTGGGTACTTTATATTATTAATTTTTTTCGGTAAAATAACATTTATGTTTGAATAGAAACTCCAATAGCCGAGAAAATTTAAAGAGTTCTAAAAATCAAAAAAAATATTACCCGAAAGATTCAAAATTAGAAGAACACCTTTAACCAACATTTTAATAAACTGTTAAAAACAATTGGAGGAAAATAAAATATTTTTATGAATTAAATAAATAACGAAAAATATAATCAAAAAATTAACGATAAAATTCCCTACCGATTAAATCTTGCAAACCAGGTTTTAAAATTGTTTGGGTTGTCAGTGAAATTAAATACTATCAATTATTGATCTAAATATAAAGTGTGCCTTAAATAACAACAATAACGAACTATACGCGATATAAACAAATGATTACCAATTTACAGCGACTTCAATAATTCAATATTACAATAATGATTTGAGTGCGTATTGCAACCCTTTAGGAGGAATAGCACGTTTACAATACAATTTAGAATTCACAACCAATTGACAAGTGTTTCTAGTTTTAATGATCGGGAAATTCGATCTAGTTGCCTTCTTAGCATTAACTTGAATTTACAAGATAACTATAATTTGTTTTAAATCGTTTCTCCAATATCTTCGTAATTCACCTTGGGTTTCGATTGAATTCTGTTTTCTTCTTTTCTATAAAACTTCTGTTTCCTTTTTTCATTATAAATTCTGTCTCGTTTTTCTCCTTCATAAATTTTGTTTTTTTAAAATTTTTTCCATGTATTCAAGTTGTGTTTCCTTTTTGAGTATAGGCATTTTGAGTATAACCAGTGCCGTTTTATTTCGCTCAAGTAGATAGCCACCATTGGAACAGTCAACCTGACTCGGAACCAAATGTGAGGCATGTTTCAGTCTGACAACGAGTTGGCTGTTCAAGTTCATTGCTCTCACAGTCTTATTTTAATCGTAAAACTGTTTCAGAAATTTCGAACATTATATGTATGATTCAAAACAAAAGATACAAAATATAAACATTTACTGGATAGGCAGTTTTTATCAAAACCCTTTCGTATGTAAATACGAATCATAACTCTTCAAATCAATTTGAATATTGTCTCTCGAATGTATATACGACCAATAATCATTCCTATTTTAAATTTCACTAATTCATTCTTAAATTTATTATTATTTTCTTTGTGAGCTGTTTTTTCGAATGGGCTGTTACTCTCTTACCTATTTTTGTGATTGTAACTTCTACCATTTATCATTTTAATAATACGTGTTTATTTATTCTTAATCCGTTGTGTACTTTGCTTTGTCACTTGACTCAAATTGAAAGCCAGGTTACTTGAACCTAGATTCTAGGCTGTCACATGCATAATATGTTTAATCTCTGGATTATATTGAAAATATAGGCCAAATTGTAAATTTGAATTAACTTATTGAACCAACGCGTAGAATTTTATCTTTAGCATTGGACCCGAAGAATGATCGCCAAACCTGAGTCTCCGTGTTCAAATTACGGTATTGGCAGTCCTGATTTGGTGTCAAAATTTACACCACAAATATTTTACTCATTCTGGTGTTGGTGGATAAGAGAAAACAATTTAAGTTAATTACAAATTTCTTTAATCTCTATACATTCTTTTAATTTTGAACAACTTACTTCAGCTCAAATTCATAAGTGATTGAAATTTTTGGCATAATGGTAATAAGCATTTTTGTTAAATAATGATTCATAAAAATTAAAAAGATTAATCTGATATCTACACAACCAAAATTCTCTAATATATTTCGTTTATTGGGAGCATCAAAAAAAATAGTTGATCCACCGTCATAGCAATATCATCAGACTTGCAGATCTTTAAAAGTCCAATTATATAATTTTTCTTTCTACGGTTTTCTTTCATATATTTTATAGCTTTTTCAAGAGTTTTCTCATCGACTTTTTCAAGGCATTTTCTAGAAAAGTATTTAATTAATCATTTTAATGACAAAATTGTAAAACTTTTTCATTGCATTAATTTTTTTCTGTTTTGTATTCTTTCCGTATGGATCAGTTTCTGGATTATCTTGAAATACTTCAAAGTCTAAAATTAAGGAAATAAATAGTATTGTAATACGTAGATTCTTTTATTAAATAATTAAATTTTCAACAATTCCATTGTGTAGAGCAGAAATTAGCAATATTCATGCAATAAATTTACATTCGTATAAATGTGAGTGAAATGCTAAATGATAAAAATTGAGAAATGACGTAAAATCGTAAAATTGCAATGTTAATACCATTGTCAGGATCGAATTAGTTTAGGCATGTAAAATAACTAATTTAATTAACTAATTTAAAAATTGTATAAGTTAGATATCTTGTTGTTTTAATAATTGGGAATTTGCGGTTTTTGTGAATTAATTAAAACTTGTTATTTATAAATTCTTTGATTAAATATATATTGTCAGTTTCAAAATTTTTGCTGCAAATTTAAAGATGGATCTAAAGATGGATTTAACTGGCGACCACGCCGAAAATCAAAATATCAACGCCATTTCGAAATCGACAAAATCGCTAATGGAATGCCTACCGAAATCATGCCAAGACATTCTCACACTGAACATCAGACGATATGATGGACGAGGTTTAAAAGAAGCCGAAGAATGGATCAGAGATATAGAAGAATGGTTGCTGACAAATGGACAGCGATTGACAAGCACTTTCGATGTGTTATTAGTGGCAGAAGCAAAGACATTGTGAGAAACGTCAGATAAACAGAAACAACAAATGTAAAAGCCAAAGCGTGGTTCTTAAATACGTTCACAATTACAAAATCTATAACTGACAAAATCAGAGAATTGGCAGCTATGGAACAGGAAGATGATGAAAGGTTTGCAGCTTTTGAGATACGGCTAAGAAAAGCTTTAGCTGAAGTTGTAAATTCAGGACGATCAGAAGAAGATATTGTTCAAGACCTCATCGCAAATAAAGCACGCGATGCGAGACTGCGGGAGATACTATTGACGAAACCAGAAACAAAAATTGAAGAAACAAGATCATTGGCGAAAATTTTTGAAATAACAAAAATGGAAACCATAAAACAGAATTTGTTAAAGCAATCGGTCAAAGAACATACGCTAGCGTGACTGAGGGAGGGCAGATGAGAATTCAACACAATACCCAAAATCCCATGCCTTCATCACCACAAAGAAGGCAATCAGAAGACCGATTTAGTCACCACAGATCAAGAAGAGACGAATATCCTATACGCGGACCAATACAATATGAAGGAAATAACCATGGTCGTCGAGAACAATCTCCAAGAGAACAATTCTTGAGAAATGCGAGAATCCCGAATAGCTCAGAAAGGAAGCTGTCAACAATATCCATGAAGAATATAGCAAGGAGGGTGTACAACGAAAGTAGAGGACTACTACAAGCATCAGGTCCCAAAATTAATGGTAGGTGATTGTTTTTGCTGTGGCGAAAAGGGACACAGAAGGTATGAGTGTCCACTGGGAAATAAATGCCTGATATGTGGCAAGGAAGGTCACGGTTTCCGAGATTGTTTTTCGTTACGGAAAGAGGTTCCACACCGATATCAAAGAATAGCGTGCATAGAAGAAGAAGATTCAAAATCTGAAAGAAGAGATTACACCGAGAACAGCCAGGATTTCAGAACTGCTCACAGCGACATGGAAGATAGATACAATGTCCCTGAAAAATATACTATATTGAGAGAAGATGGAAAAAACAACAGCGACTCCATGGGTTTCATTTCGTCGGTGGAGTCAAGACAATACATTGTGAAATAAGAAATGAACGACGAAGAGGCGAGGCAGAAGAAGAGATGTACCAGACGAAAGATGGAAGAAATTGGAGTAAAATAATGTTGAATAATGCCGAAACAGAGATGTTATGGGATTCTGGAGCATCAGTAACAGTCATGAGCAAGAGTTTGTGGGAGACAATAGGCAAACCAGAACTTAAACGTAGTATGATATTATTGTGCGGAGTTTTTTTCAACTGGAGGTGAAGAAGCAATGGGATACATGACTATACCGGCCACATGGAATCAGAAGACCAAAATAATCACAGTAGTAGTGGTAAAAGAGATCAAACCCGAATTCATAGGGGGCATTGATACAATGAAAGAGTTTGGAGTAAAGTTAGTGAAAATCATTAATATAGAAACGTCATTGATAAACAAAATTTACACTGATGAAGAAAGAATAAATAAAGCACTAGTGGCGATGGCAGGTAACAATAATAAAGATATTGAAGGAATGATCAGGGAATACGGCGGAATTTATATGGCATCGAAATTCGATCTGGGATTTACAAACTTAGTTCGAAATGAGATGCGGATAACAGGAGGCCCAATAATGCAACATCCTCGACGTCAACCAATGCACATGGAGAAAAGGATTGAAGAACTGATAAAAGAGTTAATGAAAACAAATGTTATTCGATGTTGCAAGAGTCCTTGGAATGCCCCGTTAGTTATAGTAGGGAAGAAAGATGGATCTATCAGGATGTGTGTAGATTATCGTGGATTAAATTCCATAACAGAAAAAGAGTCATTTCCTATGCCTAACACCAAATTCTTACTAGACTGTCTCGCGAATGCAAAAGTATTTTCGTCAATCGATTTAGGTCAGGCGTATTATCAAGTGGAGTTGGCTCCAGAAATTCAAGAGATGACTGCATTCAGTACAAGAGAAGGACAATTTTGCTTCAATAGACTACCGTTTGGCTTAGCAACAGCTCCCGCGACATTCCACAGACTGATGCACACAGTGCTAGAAGGAATGCTATTCAAGGGAGTAGTAGTTTATCTAGATGATATCTTGGTATATGGTAAAAGTCAAAAAGACCACGATGAGCTATTAAGGGAAATATTCAGAAGAATTAAATTGGCAGGACTGAAGATAAATGCGAATTCAATAAAACAGAATTGTGTTTCCTTGGTCACACAATTAACGAGAAGGGTATCCAGACAAACAGGAAGAAAGTGGAAGAAATCGAGAAAGCAGAAGTACCAAAATGTTCAAAACAATTGAGATCGTTTCTCGGATTAACGAACTACTATAGAAGATTCATCAAAGACTATGCCAAAATCGCCGAACCATTATACGCTGCAACATCTGGATGCGATAAAGATATAAATTGGACTAAAGAATCCAATGAGAGCTTCCAAACTCTGAAGAGACGGTTGTGCGAAGCACCTCTCCTTGATTTTCCAAGAGAAGATACGACTTTTATCTTAGACACAGACGCTAGTTTCGGAGCCATTGGTGCAGTTTTGAGTCAAATTACAGAAGATGGAGAAGAATCTGTCATAGCTTATGGCTCGAGACATATGTCATCACATGAAAAGGGATACTGTGTAACCAGGAAAGAACTGCTCGCCGTACATGAATACGTCATGCATTTTAGAGAATATCTGTACGGGAAAAAATACATAATTCGCACCGACCACAAGGCATTGGTTTTCATGAACACTACAAAAACGCCAATCAGTCCGCAATTCCAAACATGGTTAGCTAACCTGTCGGAATATGATTTTGAACTAAAATATCGGAAAGGCAAAGAACACTCAAATGCAGATGGACTATCAAGATTAAAAAGTATGGTTTGCACCCAGTGTCAAACAAGACATGAAGAAGCTAAGGAAGGAAAATCAAAGATTAGATATATATATACTATCCAAACAACAGAAGCTATTGAAAAAGTATGGGAACAACAACAAAAGGACATTCGGTTTCGAGAGCTGCGAGAGATATTGGAAAATGGATGTACAAGGGAGAAAAAGAATTGTTTTCCTTTTAACGTAAAAAATACACAAATTGATGGAGGATTAATAATAGTAGAAAAGAACAAAAATATCTTAATGTTAGTCCCAGAAACATTTGCAGGCTTGTTAACAACAACGCTACATGAAGAACTATGTCACATTGGAGTTAAGAAATTATTTCATTATATGGAAAAGATATTTTATTGGCCGAAAATGCAAGAAACAATCCAACTCTGTTTACAATGTTGCGAGATCTGCGCTAAGAGAAAGATCGATCAGACAAGAACCAAGGAAACATTTATTCCTAGATATAGCTCTGAATTCCTAGAACAGATTGTTATAGATGTGGCTTACATGGAAATAAACGCCAAAAAAAATATATGGTAGTAATGGTGGACCGTTTTAGCAAACTGATTTCTTTAACTGCAATCACAAAGCAAGACGAAGGGACCATTTTCAAAACAATACATAACAGTTGGATCTATCGATTTGGAAAACCGAAGAGTATTTTAACAGATAGAGGCCGAAATTTCGAAGGGAATTTCCTAAGACAGAAGCTACAGAAACTTGGAATCAAACAGGAATTCATCTCACCTTAACAGCACCAATCAAATGGTTTAGCCGAAAGAGCCATACGAACGATAAGAGATCTTATTACAGCAACATTGGCAGGCGGATGTGAAGAGAGAAACTGGCACGAACTTCTACCCAGAATAGAGTTCACTATAAATAGCAGTCGACAAAGTGCTACAGGCTTATCACCATTTGAGATAATTTATGGACGGAGTGTTAACCTACACTCTAACCTGAAACAAGCCGAGATATCAAGAAGCGAAAGAATCGAAGACGCGAGATTTAACTCGAGTAAAGCCGCAGACACTATGAGAGCTATGGATAAGACAAAGAGGGGCACTCGTGTTTTCGAGGTGGGGGAGGAGGTACTCGTACGTAAAGAGCCACAGAACAGGCACAAGGATGGTATGCAATACGATGGCCCATATAAAATCGCCAGATTTCTATCACCTCATCGAGTCGAACTACATTCACAAGAAGGAACGAAAGAAAGAAGAATCGAGTGGCTGAAGAAGTGGAAAAAGTCTTAAGAAGGGGAGAGTTAGATATCTTGTTGTTTTAATAATTGGGAATTTGCGGTTTTTGTGAATTAATTAAAACTTGTTATTTATAAATTCTTTGATTAAATATATATTGTCAGTTTCAAGATTTTTGCTGCAAATTTAAAGATGGATCTAAAGATGGATTTAACTGTATATTAATTAATTTTACATTTAATAAGTGTTAAATGTAAATGCCAATTGTGAAAAATATATTAACAATTTCAATGTAAAGATAATTATAATATAAGAATGTAGTTTAAAATAATAGAATGTGTGTGGAATGAAGTGTCTGATGTTTTCTTTGTTTAGATATTATTGGCGTAAAATAATCTTTGTTAAATATTATCTATAATAATAAATTTTTGAATATTGGATTTTAAATTGTTAATTTAATGGATACAATTAAAGCCAAGTCCATGCAGTCTGCCAACCATTAGTTAGGGAATCGACTAGGAATATGAAAATATAGAACAAATCTCATTAATAAGATTTTTGTCTTAGTTCGGCTTTTTACCTCTAAACTGAATTGAAAACTTCAAAAAAGGCGTAAAATTTCCTCTTAGCTTTATCATTTTCTGCCCTTTTACTTTACAGCCATTTGAATAATTAAGTTTTTATTGTCAATTTCTAATTTGAATATTGAAAGGGTAGAAATCACGTTTAAGTAAAACGGAACATTGCTAATAAACATTTAAATTGTATTTATCAGATTACATAAAATTTTATATAAATATTAAAATAAAACAGCATTGAAATCAGCATCGAAATCAAAATAAAGGCCTCGAATATATTTGATTGAATATTACGAAAAAAGCGCAGTTTTGTGAATAAAATAAATTTCAGTTAAGTAATTTTATTTGGTAATTTTATTAATTGATTTTATGGATATTGAAAATGAATTTGATGTTGTTTCTGCTAACAAATATTATGTTGGGTTTTTAATGTAAGTCGGTACTACGGTCTGACTCCTTTGTGTTCTTTTCAAAATAAATAAACGACCCAACACAAAACACTTTTACAATTTGTATTAGTTTACTCACACTTGATACAATCAGGTTTTGTCTGCAATTTTCAATTTGCCAACAAATCTCACGCAGGGGTAGATCTTCCAATGGGAGATGTCCCTTTCTGGTACGTTCGATGTTTAAATTATTTATTTTCTACTAACTTTAATGTTTCCTTTTTCGCTCTCGTCAAACTTCTATTTTCTTTTCTTCGACCAACTGGCAGTTTTGTTTTCTTGCCAGTTGTTTTTATACCCACTTGGTAATTGACTTTATTTTTGCAAATTAGTTTGGGTCTAACTGCCTCCGGGCTTCCTCTTGTAGGTCTAATTCAATTTAAGGAAATTGTCCCTTTTTCTTTGACGGCTCTTGTCACTTTTATTTTATTCGGCTAATTTAATTGCCTTCCCAAAATTGGATTGCTAATTCAGGTTTCTCAATTCGCTCAGGTTTTTCATTGTCTCGGGTTTCCCATTAGCTCGGGTTCTCCATTAGTTAATTACTTTTACGGACCCCACATTGATTTTATTTTATTATAGCTGAACTCGTCTCATTATTTAGCATCCGCCCATACAAGTTTCCCTCGGAAAATATTCATTTTTAAAATTTTTGATTTTTAATTAATATTTTTATTTTGAATTTGGTGTTTTTTTCGATTTTCACCTCATTTTTGTGCCTCTCCTTTTGAACCCTAACAATTATAAAAAATAATGTGTGAAATTAGTCTGATTCTTATACTCAACTTTGATAGTTAATTATAAATAAAATAAAAAATTATAGAAGTGCATTGTAAAAATGACTTTACTGACCCTTACTTATTAATACTGACCAAAATATAATTTTTTATATTGATCATTTATTTAAAAAATTACTGGCTAAATAAATAGATATGTAATTAAAGAGCAAAATATAACAACCGAGATAAACAAGAAAATAGAAAACTTAACCGAACAACAATTAGAAACAAAATAATTAGCAAAGAATTCCTTAAATAAAGTAGAAAATAGTAATATCCTCTAAAATTCAAAATGAAACACCAACCAAAATCTTTGAATTTTTAAAGCTTCTATAATTAGCCCATAGAAGCCTATTTTAATAAAAAATATTTTAAAATATTTATAAAATAAAGCTTCCAATAACTATTTATATATCCGATTTAAATATTTTAATAAATATGTCAATTTTGATTTTTATTCCTATCTTTTGAAACAAAATAATTAGCAAAGAATTCATTAAGATAAAGTAGAAAATAGTAATTGTACTTAATGCATTTGAATTATGGATCAGTTTCAAATTATGTACGACAATGTTAAATGTTGAAATTATTATCAGAATTATTATTTGTTATGAAATTGCAAATTAATTGATTGAAATAAATTTATTAGAAATTGTTGACTTGTGGCAGGAAATCAATGTTGGTTATGATTGAATTTAATATTAATTAATTATTAATAAGAATTTATTATTTAACAAAAATTAAGTTAAAGAAAAATAAGATAACATTCCACTTATAAAATTTAATCGTTTTTAAGATTCTTAATTGCTGGTAATCGACACTTCGTGATGTTTCTAGCGCAACCCAGGATACAATTGCTGACTAATGTACGGTACCCGATAAGTGCTCAACGTTACGTTTTAACGGGTTTTTGATATATATTACGTAAAATTTTTATACATTTATTTAATCTTCATCTAATGTTACAGTCCATTAAACATTAACAATAAATAAAGTTGACCTACCAAATTATTTGTTCTATTACTAATTTATAAAGAACAAATTATTATATAAAAACTATAATTAACTAAATTTTATTCAATATTTTGAGTGCTGATTGCTGAAATTGGAATTTTCATATTAATTTTACGATTGGAAAAACAAAACTAACATCGTTGCCATCATATAAGCAAATTATCATCGAGAATAATTATCATTTTATAAATCCCTCTGGAGAAACACGAGGTCCAAAAGAATATACCTTGAGAATCCATCAAGTATATTATGAAAAAGAGAATTATAAGAACTAAGAAGTATAAATTAGTTTAGATCAGAATTTCTGATTATAAAGTGAATACTATAGTATTATAAAAAATTAATAAAATATAAAATTATAGAAATAAATGAAATATTAAATAATAAAAAATCACCATGAGAAATGATAAAAATTGTTGAATGTTCGCCAAAAGAAATGAGATACTGTTTATTTTATTAAAAATTATGTAGCGATCTAAATTACTGCAACGTAATATAATATCGACAAGAACTATTGCACAACAGTTTCGTCTTTCGACACTGTTATTTCCTCGCAGTATTTCCTCGTACAAAAATTAAACCAAAAAATAATTTTAATAAAAAGAACTTTTTAACTTTTTTTCCTTTAACGCTTGTACACCAACTACCATACACATTTAAAACTATATACAGACGTATTTCAGTAAAAATGCAATGAAAATTTTATGCCAACTTGTAAGACTTTAGCCAGATCAGTTTACTGTTCTAAACTAGTCGATATAAACCAAGTAAAAAGGAAAAACCCCAGAAAGAAGCTAGCGTCGGGCAACATGTCATCAAAGCCTATTTCAGCTAGAAGTGCTAGAAGACATGATGAAACCTAATTAAATGACATTTTCTTGCCGTAAATGAATAAATTGTTAATAAAACTAGAACTACAAACTCATAAATTTGTTATATTAAGATTAAATAATTTACGATTGGTGACCGAAAGGATAGACGGACCTTAAGTAATCTATCGGTAGTCCACGAATCCACTACTTTCCGATTATAGTGCAATGGGTATGAGTATACAGTGCAAATGTTGAACATTCATCGGGTATCGTACATTAGTCAGAAATTGTATCCTGGGTTGCGCTAGAAACACCACGAAAGGGAAAAGTGTCAATAACCAGCAATTATTAAATGAATCTATGTACTTATTATAAAATATTAAACAATTGTACATACTTAAATCTAATTGAAACTCATCGTCAACATTTTGTTCTCTTTCGGAATTTGAGCTACTATTGGAATCACTTTCAAAATCAGGAGCATATTCAAGATTGGTTTCTTTATTATCAGGGTCGTTAACTAAATATAAAATATCATTATCTAAAACAATTATCAAACACCATAAACCTGGATTATAGGGGGTCACATTATAATTAGATGAATCGTCATATATCAAATTTGTATATTGAGTATTGAACAATCCGTTTTGATTAAAATTTGTATTTCGTATAGTGATGTCATCTTCGACGTCTTTAATTGTTAAAGCTTCGATTTGTTTGAGTTTGAAATGGTTTCCAATTATTTCTGTTTTTGAGAGTCTGTTGTAGTTCTCTTTTTCAACTTTATTTATTCCTGTAAATGTGTTGAATCCTAAAATTCAATTTTTCAATTAATATAAGTTAATTAATTATTTGTTAATTGCATCTTAGTTGAATGCGTTTTGATGAACGAAAATTCATAAAAAAATATATTTCTCGAAAAATGATGTCAGAAATTTTGATAGAAATTCTATGTTAAAATTAGTTTAGCGCGATTTTAAAGAAATTTATTGCAATCAACTAAAATGTTTGTGGTTTGAAACAAAATTTCTTAATTTAATATTTTTCAATAAATTTTTGAATTTCTAAGGAAAATCAAATTTACCAAAATATTTTATCTTAATTTTGGTGTCAATGTCGGATTTCAAAATTCTCGATTATTTCAGTTATGTACTCTATAGTTTCCAATGTACATTAGTTATTTGACACATAATTAAATTCTCTACAAGATGATATGATATGTATATAGCAGGGGTGGGCACGCATGAGGTCCTAGAGAGCCACATGGCTCATCAAAGAGCCGCACTTGCCCACCCCTGGCATATAGTGTAGTGAGACATGTATTATTTAAATATTGCTTATAAAAAGAATCAAACAAGGTAGAATGTAATAAGGAAATATTAAATTTTGATTCTAAATACCGCCATCGAATGACACTATAAATTTTAATTCTGTTTACACCTATTTTGTGACACAGGTAAAAATGAACTAACCATGAAAATACAATTGCAACAAAAAATCTTTTTTTAAAAATTCAGTTGAAAAAATTTCAAAATAAAAAAATCGAATTCAATTTTCAAATTCAATTATCAAAGATTCAATTATCAAAGAGCCGCAGTTTACTCAACGAAGAGCCGCATGCGGCTCTAAGAGCCGCATTTGCCCACCGTTGGTATATAGTATTTAGAATTAACGAATTTCAAAATTCTGAGTTCTTACGTGACATCTAAATTTTATGTAATTGTTTATAACTATGCCATATTATGAGGTGCATTTACAACTCAGTAAACCAATGGCTAACATATTTGTAGGTTCAATTATGGATTATGTGGTAAGTGGTCGAGTAGGACCCTGAGGTATTAAAATGTCTTATGATTAGGGTTCGTGGAAAATTACGTTTTTCCTTATCTATCAAATAAATATATTTTATTGTCCAAATATCATAATAATAGCAGAGTGTTTCACCAAAGACTCTGTTATTATACATTAAGAGTTTGAAATTGCTACTGCCAAAAGGGATCGCGAAAATTCAGAAGATAGAAATAATCCGGAAAGGTGCTTCGATATAGACATCGAAGTAATGAATGATATAGCTTTATAGTCAACAATATTAACAGATGCAATTATTGACCATATTCCTTAAAAAATATCGAGAAATAGATAATTTGAAATCAGTGTATAGAGACAGTTATGAAGTGTATTACAGAAAAATATTTTATGATCATTTTTTATTATGGAAAGGATAATATTTCCAGAAACAAGCAAAATTGTTTACTGCTACCCTTGCAAACTTTTTCAACGTCTAAGTCTAAACGAATAGCTGGTTTTCAAAATTGGAGATCTATTACTGCTAATTTAGTGAGCCAGGAAGTTTCAAAAATACACATAACACCCATCTATACTATGTATAAAAGATCATAAAATTATTGAAATTAGGAGTGGATATTAAAAACTGTTGAGGACAATCATTTCATAATACTTCTAATATGCCAGGAAAGTACTCAGATTTGCAAGTACGTATTAAAGAACAAACACTTTTGAAGTGAAAGAAAGAGGCATTAAAAACAATTAAATACAATATTTCAAGCCTAAAAAGGTACTCGAGTAATCTTATTGTTAGTAGATTATTATTTTAAATTCCGAAAAAAGTCTACTTCAAGTGATTGAATAGATTTATTCCTAATTTAAGAATAATGATTTCAGATTTAAATTGGTCTTCGTCGTTCCGATTTTCTGGACGTTTCCTAACATGAATTTCTAGAGAACTTTCTGAATCTTGCTTGTCTTACTTTTTGGAAGCACAGTTCCAATAAACATAACACCCAAATGTGATTCTACATCACAGTTTCTGTATCATTCTATATCTCAAGATAAGGACGTTTTTACTTAAATTTCAATAAAATGTTAATAAATATTATTTCATTAATTTTTAGTGTTATTTCTGAAGAATTTGGAAAATTTCCTTTTTTTTACCTAATTTAAACAAAATTTATTTGATTTGCCTTCTTTTTTAGTAAATAAATTAACATAATCCAAATTTATGTATTTATACTTTTAAATTTGAATTTACATAAATATGTACACGTTAACCCTTTGACTGCTTTGGACGTATATGTTCGTCCAAAAAATATGTTCCCATACGCTCTGAACAAGTATTTTCGCGTCTTGTATTTATTTAGTTTATTGCTCAACACGAGTATATTCGCTGAGTATTATTCAAGGTTAAACATCTGTGAGGGTTGCCTTTAGCATTCTGTGAAGTATGTATCGGAATACTGCATAAAAAAGCAAAAGCGTAAATAATCTAGTTACATATGTGAACTCTGTAATGTTTCTTTATGTGTTGTGCCTTGCTTTGAGGTTTTTCATATTAAAAAACATTATCAATTTTATGTAAGGTGTTAAAATTTTTTAGAATTTTATTTTGATGTTATACCTTGTCACCTCAAGGCAGATTTTTCTAAACGTGCAATTCTACACATATTGTGCAGTTGTAAAATGAAAATGTGCAGTTATAAAAGTTTTTTTGTGCTGTTTTGAATTATACCCCGTTTTAACAGAAGTTAATATTCTTCATAGTAAACACAAGTATCATCACACATTGAATTAATATATAAGCATATTTTCATCAGAAGAGTTGCAAGAGAACCAGTTTTGCAGCATTGTTTTTTCTGGGGAACAGATATTGGAGAGGGACTAATAGGCTTATGTTTCTTCATTATTTTTGCACCTTGATACGCACAAGTATAAAGAAAGATGAATTAGAGCTTTTCTTAAATATTGCCTGAAAGTCATTAATATTTTTATGACATTTTTTAAATAAATGCCTTCAAAACTCTTTTATAAAGGGGTTGAAATTAAGCTTGAAATTCATTTCCAATTTCATGTTTTTTGCATCTTTTGATAGTAAATTGATGAACTGAAAGAATACAAACCAACAACGACGAGAAATAAAGTGAGTTTGGTATATTTTTTGTACTAACAATGAATATATTTATGTCTAAGTCTAACAAATAGTTATATACTCATTTATTGGAAAAGTAGAAAAGGAAGACATACATTAAAGAAATAATTATTGACAGTTAACGCATTTAGGAATTGTAATACTTACATTTTATAATAGATTAACTTAATGAGGAAAGTGTTATTACCAGAGAAAAATTTTAAAAGATTACACAAGTTACAGGTCAATTAACAGCTTAAACAAAACATAAAAACGTTAATTCAAATAAAAATAATTCTGAGTTTGATTCTACTTATATAATATCCATATTTTAAATATCTTTGTTTTAAATTTTAACAAAATCATTTCCATCTTCTACATAAGTTTCCGGTTAAGTACGCACATTGAACCAGAAGGTACTGTGCGTACTTAACCGGGAGGTGCGTACATAAATGTTAATCCCCCATGACTTCTTTCTTACATCTCTCCCACTTAGCACTAAAAAATATGATGTAATATGGTAAATACTACACATTTTGCATGGAGAAGGTGCAGAAGTTGATAAAGAAACCCTGAACTGCTACAAGCTTTGTCAGAATTGTATGAAAAGATTTCTAAATATGAACTAGAAAATGTCTACAATATGAATGAAACTGGACTGTTTTTTCAACTTTTAACACGGTATTCTATGCTTTTACCAAACGAAAACTTTAACACAACCCGTGTAAAAAAGAAATCAAAGGATAGAATTTCTTTGGTAGTATGTGACAATGCAACAGGCACTCACAAAATCCCTTGTACAGTTATTGGGAAACGAAAATGTCCAGAATTCATCAGAAATCGAGAATGGCCGGTTAAATATTTCAATCAATCTAGAACTTGGATGGATGTTGCGACCTGTTGGAAGTGGTTTAATGAAGTTTTTTTATCCAGAAATCAAAAAGAGAACTGAAAGGCCAGTTCTCTTACTTATGGACAATGCACCAGGACATTTTGAGGCATTTGAACGAAGTAATGTGGAGGTTGCATTTTCCCTACCTAATTGCACGAGCTGGAAACAGCCATGTGATATGGGTATTATTGCAGCCCTGAAAAAGCGGTATAAATATTTGTATCTCAAAGAAGTCTTAAATTATTATGAAATGAATGATAGTTTAAAAAGCATCAAAGCTGCTCAAGAAAAACGACTATCAAGGGGTGCAGCTGGTGTTGCATATGGAAATGCAGCACATTTATTAGATGCTGCCAATTTTGTTAAGGAGGCATGGGACACCATCTCAGCAGAGACAATCAGAAACTCTTTTGCCAAAGCTGAGATAACGACCCTTAACCCTGTTCCTGTTGAGAATTCTAAGAACGAATGGATAAATGAAATCATTTCAATGTTTGCAAGAGTAAGCATTGAAATTGACGTCAACGATGCTGTGAACTTTGAAAAAATTGACGAGGAAAATACTGAAGAATACATTCAAGAAATTCTCAAAGATGTAGAGTCTTGTAGACGATGTTTTGGAAAATGTGGAAGAAGCACCAGATAAAAGGCCTCTATCGGACAATTCTGATTTGGAAAACATCGAGTGTCTAGTCAAGTTTGCAAGATTTGACAACTTGTGTGAAATGGCAATAAACATAGAAAATCAGCTATTATGTCCAGATGTTCGATATTCAGCAGGTGGTGATTACAACTATTTTCTATGCTCTTTTGAAAACTTTCAAAAAAAATTTATGAAAATAGCATCGATTTCAAAAAATAAAAACAAAAAAAGTGCAGTTGACATTTTATGATGTTTCTAAATAAAAATTCTTAAAAGTGTAAATCTGTCTTTTTTCTTTTTATTTAATAGTTAACTTTTATCTTATCTGTTTTCCATTTTATAAAATAATTTTGCTCGAGTTTCTTTAATGTTTTGCATAATAAATATTGATCCAAGTTTTTTATATTTTTTATGCGTACTTAGCCAGGATGCATAACACAATTTTTGCGTACTTAAGCGGGAGGTTACTGTACTTTATTTGTCAATTTGTGTAGTTCTGATTTTTCTCTTGGAAAAACACTGTCTCAATGGTATTTTTTATGTTAGAATTCATTTTAATAAATATTATTGTAATAAAAAAATGTATCATATAAAATATAATTTACCTGAATTTCTAGAAGAATTTAATTCGTCGTATTCAGAAATCGAAGATCTTGTTGACACATTTCTTTGGTTAGTAAAAGGTAGAGACTTAAAAAATATTCAATTATAAAAAAAAGTATATCATATGTACTGATTGAAACTGATCTTGTTTCAGTTTTCGTCTATTTTCTACATTTGTTTTATAAGTTTTTTCAATGTATTCTCTAAAATATTTTTTATTTGAAAATAAATTTCAATATTTTATGTTATGTTAAAATTTTAACATTATTTTGAATTTATATTTAATTAAATTTTATCAAAAAATGTTATCAAATTATTTTGGTTTTTTGGATGACTTACTGATTCAATATCCTGTCAAAATCAAAAGCTTGTTACATCTTATAAGTTAAATCTAACTCGGTTTGAAAATTCTGAAAATTCGTCATAAATTTATTGTGACACACACGTTTACAATTTTTCAAAAAACGTGACAACTCACTTATTTAAACAAAATAATTCAGATATCTATCTCTCTCTTTCTTAAGGATTTTTCCACTTCTTCAGCCACTCGATTCTTCTTTCTTTGGTTCCTTCTTGTGAATGTAGTTCTACTCGATGAGGGGATAGAAATCTGACGATTTTATATGGGCCATCGTATTACATACTATCCTTGTGCCTGTTCGACAGTTCTTTGCGTACGAGTATCGGTCCACCAATACTACTATATATTTTTTATGGCGTTTTTCCCATGTAGGCCACGTCTATAACAATTTGTTCTAGAAATTCAGCGCTATATCTAGGAATAAATGTTTCCTTGGTTCTTGTCTGATCAATCTTTCTCTTAGAGCAGGTTTCGCAACACCTTAAACAGAATTGGATTCTTTCTTGCACTTTCGACCAGTAAAATATCTTTTACATTTAATGAAATAATTTCTTAACTCCAATATGACATAGTTCTTCTTTTAGGGTTGTTGTTAACAGGCCTGCAAAGGTTTCTGGGACTAACATTAAGATATTTTTGTTTTTTTCTACTGTTATTAATCCTCTATCAATTCGTGTATTTTTTACGTTAAATGGATAGCAATTCTTTTTTTCTTTGTTCAAATATTTCCAATATTTCTCGCAGCTCTCGAAACCGAATGTCCTTTAATTGTTGTTCCCATACTTTTTCCATAGCTTCTGTTCTTTAGATAATATATATAATATATATATATATATATATATATATATATATATATATATATATATATTTGATCTTTGATTTTCCTTCCTTAGCTTCTTCATGTCTTGTTTGACACTGGGTGCAAATCATACTATTTAATCTTGATAGTCCATCTGATATTCGAGTGTTCTTCACCTTTCCGATATTTTAGTTCAAATACATATTACGACAGGTTAGCTAACCATGTTTAAAACGGCGGACTGTTTGGCGTTTTTGTAGAGTTCATGAAAACCAATTTTTGTGGTCGGTGCGAATTATGAATTTCTTCGCGTACAGATATTTTTTTAAAATGCATGACGTATTCATGTACGGCGAGCAATTTTTTCATGGTTACACAGTAACCCTTTTCATGTGATGACATATGTCTCGAGCTATACACTATTAAAGATTTTTCTCCATCTTCTTTAATTTGACTCAAAACTGCACCAAGGGCTCTGAAATTAGCATCTGTGTCTAGGATAAAAGTCCAATATTCTCTTGGAAAATCAAGGATAGGTGCCTCGCACAACTATCTCTTCAGTATTTGGAAGCTCTCATTGGATTCTTTAGTTCAATTTATATCTTTGTCGCATCCAGATGTTGCGGCGTATAATGGTTCGACGATTTTGTCATAGTCTTTGATGAATCTTCTATAGTAGTTCGTTAATCCAAGAAACGATGTTAATTGTTTTGAACATTTTGGTACTTCTGCTTTGTCGATCTCTTCAACTTTCTTTCTGTTTGTCTGGATACCCTTCTAATTAACTGTGTGTCCAAGAAAACGCATTTCTGTTTTATTGAATTCGCATTTTTCTGGATTTATCTTCAGTCCTACCATTTGAATTCTTCTGAATATTTCCTTTAATAGCTCATCGTGGTTCTTTTGACTTTTCCCATATATCAAGATAGCATCAAGATAAACGACTACTCCCTTGAGTAGCATTCCTTCTAGTACTGTGTGCATCAGTCTGCAATGTCGCAGGGCCTGTTGCTAAGCCAAAGGTAGTCTATTGAGGCAAAATTGTCCTTCTCTTGTACTGAATGCAATCAATTGACGAAAATATTTTTGCATTCGCGAGATAGTCTAGTAAGAATTTGGTATTAGGCATCGGAAATGACTCCTTTTCTGTTATAGCATTCAATCCACGATATTCTACACACCTCCTGATGGATCCATCTTTCTTCCCTAATATCACAAACGGGGCATTCCAAGGACTCTTGCAACACTGAAAAACATTTGCTCTCATTAACTATTTTATCAGCTTTTCAATCCTTTTCTCCGTGTAAATTGGTTGAAGTTGAGGATGTTACATTATTGGGCCTCCTGTTATCCGCATCTCATGTTGAACTAAGTTTGAAAATCCCAGATCAAATTTCAATACCATAAAAATTCCGCCGTATTCTCTGATCATTCCTTCCAAATCTTATTATTCTCACCTGCCATCACCACTAGCGCTTTATTTATTCTTTCTTCATCAGTGTAGATTTTGTTTATCAATAACGTTTCTATATTATTGATCTTCACTAACTTTACTTCAAACTCTTTCCTTGTATCAATGCCTCCTATGAATTAGGGTTTGATCTCATTTACCACTACTACTATGATTATTTTGGTATTCTGATTCCATGTGGCCGTTATAGTCATGTCGCATTGCTTCTCCATCTTCAGTTGAAAAAACTCCCATAATAATATCATATTACGTTGAAGTTCAGTCTTGCATATTTTCTCCCACAAATTCTAGCTCAAGACTGTTACTGATGCTACAGAGTCCCATAACATCTCTGCTTCTGCATTATTCAAAATAATTTTACTCCAATTTCTTCCATGACTATTATATTAGTCTTCTTTGTGGTGATGAATTCTCATCTGCCCTCCCTCAGTCACGCTAGCGTATGTTCTTTGACCGAATGATTTAATAAAATCCATGTTATTGTTTTCATTTTTGTTACTTTCATAAACTGTCGCCAATGATCTCATTTCTTCAATTTTCGTTTCTGGTTTCGTCAATAGTATCTCCCTCAGTCTCGCATCGCGTGCTTTATTTGCGATGAAGTCTTGAACAATATCTTCTTTCTATCGTCCTGAATTTACAACATCAGCTAAAGCTTTCCTTAGACGTATCTCAAAGTTGCAAAGTTATGACAATTGATAGCAAATGACAAATGATGACATTTTTGAAAATTAGCTCGAAAATATTTCAGAAAACCATGCATTTCGTATTCCTCTTTGTATTAGAAATAACGATGGAAATATTGAAAATCAACAAGAACTATAACAAATTGTTTCTTCTTTCTTTTGATTTTTACAGATTCTTTACATCACATATTATTACATAGCTGCAGGCATTTTTAATTACAAACGGACTTTATCGACATGCTGAATTTTAAATTAGTTTTAAGCGCATAGGTATTTTATTGTATTTATTTGTTTAAAACTAATAAAGAATTATTGAAAATGTGATTATATTTATCAGCGTAAGTACCGTTGCTCTGCTGCGTTTTTATCGGCTTCCATTGACTTTTTCAACAGAATTTTCTGTTTTGGCGTAAGTTCAACTGAGTCAGTGGTAATTGAGTTCAGGCCCGTGGATTTCGATCTAGAAAATATGAAATTATAAAATAAATCCAAAGTATTACAAAAAGTTCGAAATTTCTTTTGATTCATTATTCACCAGTGTTTCACTTAGGTCGTCGTTGTCCACTATGTCTATCCAAGGGTCCTAAACATATATTATGCTACTAGTAATACGCCAGTCTAATTATTGTAACTCGAATCTGAGATCTGATAAATGGCAAATCTAAAATTTCGCATGCCTTGGGTCGGTTGTCTGGATCTTTGACTAATATACTATTTGTTGTCAGTTATAATAGGAATTTTACAATGTTAATTGTTCATACTATTCAAGGACCTCTTGTAAGTCTTCGCTATAATTGGAAGGAATTCGAGGACATTGACTTTCCAGAATTGTCACCATAACTCTCATTAAATTATCCCCTTTAAATGCGTGCTTTAATGCGCACATTTCATATAAAATAACTCCACTAGACCTACAAATTAAAAAATTTAAACAAATTAGAAACGAACAATAAGAGAATTTGCATTAAACTTTTAAATAGCAAAGGTTTTAAAGTGAAAAACAATGATTTTATTTTTTATTATCTTTATCAGTGTTGGAACGCAACAGATTTATGTTTTTACCATTTCCAACGATTTGCATTTGTTAAATAATTAAACGTACGCATATAACAATATTCTTGAAGAGATATAACTGAGTCATTATACATTTCAAAAAAAAATTTTCACTTTCGAATTTATTAGATTGTAACATTCTTCATGGTTGATTTTATTTCAAGTATCAAGAATAATACAAAATTACGGTGACCCGTCAAAAGGGCCTGTGGCAAAACGGCCCCCGACATAAAAGCCCCCCAGAAAAGGCTCTTGGCAAAACGGCTCCCGACAAAAGGGTCTCTGATATTGGCAAAAACGACCTCTGTCAAAAGAGATCCCACCAATAGAACCGCGTAAACACTGAATAAACCAAAACACACTGTTTCCGGAAGTTTCACACCACATCAACAACTATACACTTATCCCCACTCGCCCTGGAAAGCCCTAAATTCTATTTTACACTTAGATAATTTTCAAAATTGCAAAAGGATGAAAATCTGGTGGATCTATGTTTAAAGGATACTGAAGCATTGGTAGTAACTACTAAGATTATTTAAATTCTTATTTTTATTCATAGTAATAACTTTCAAATAAATATAAAATTTTTACTATATTGATATTCAAACTGTTAGAAAAAGACATAGTTTCACAAAAATATTTATTCACTACAAAATCTAAACGGAACACACAATCGTTATACTATTTATAGTACATTGAATTGCGTAATCTACAAAAGGGAGAATTATTAGTTTAAGTGATACTGTTGACACAGAAGACAAACATACTTACTTAATTTAGTTATACAAGCATTCCCGCATCATTCAATAGATATCAAGGTCTAGTGACCTGGTTATGTAAGTAATTCTTTGGAAATTATTATATCATCTTACATCCCCCTCCATTTAAAACTTTTTATCCATTCTACATTTCGAATTATTTCTTTGCCTTGCTTATTCTTTAGAACATAGCTTCTGTCATGTCGTTTTCCAGTTATTTCATAAGGCCCTTCATAACGTTCATCCATCTTTCTAGTATTTTCTTTTTTAACCAATACTTGGTCTCCAACTTCAAAATTCCTATAATTTTGTGTAATTAAATTCTTTTCTATGTTTTGTTTATGTTTAATTCCCTCTACGATCTCCCTTCTCCGATTATTAGCATCATTATTTTGTATATCCAAATTCTCTTTTTCCATCCATTGTCTACAAATATTCCGTCCAAATATTATTTCAGAGGGCGAAAATCCGGTTGTCTGCTGTATCGTCGCATTTAACATAAATTCCACATCTGGCAATATTTCTGCCCAATCTTTATGCCGTTTGTCTTTTAACGTAATTGCAATTGCATCCCTTATAGTTCTAAATTGCCTCTCAACTAAACCGTTTGTACTATGATGATATGGGCTTGAATATATTATTGTAATATGATGCGTTTTCAACACTTCTAAAAGGAGTTGAGATTCAAATGTTTTTCCTCTATCGGAGTGAATGATTTTAGGGGCACCAAATTTCAAAATCCAATTTTCTCTTAAAATCTTTGCCGTCGTCTTTTCATCCTGATGAGCAACTGCCGTCAATGATATATACCTACTGAATTGATCAATTATAGCTAAAATATATTGTTTTCCATGAATTGTTTTCTTAAATGGTCCGCAGAAATCAATAAATATCTCTTTGAAAACTTCATCTGTACTCTGTTTAATCAGCGGTTCTTTTGTTCGTCTTGTCCACGTCTTCCGTTTCTGACACTGTTCACAATTTTCAATCACTCTTCTAACTTCATTTTCACTAATTTTCATTTTCATATTTTTCCGTGCATATTCGTAAATTTTTTTTACCCCTGCGTGACATAAGTCTTTATGTATATTAAAAATTACACCTTCATTATTTACTTTTATTTCTTGGTCCATATTTTCTATGGCCAATATTTTAGTTTTATTTTTATCTACCTTGGCGTTTTCATGAACTGTTTGGCACTGACTACATGAAGTACAGTCTTTCCTTGATAGGGCATCTGCGTTAGCATGCAATTCTCCTTTTCTGTATTCTAATTTGATATCTAACCCACTTAAATAGTTAATCCATGTCTGGAATTGTGCTGTAATTGGCTTTTTTGTATTTATCATAAAGGTTATAGCTTTATGATCGGTTCTTAAAGTAAATCTTTTTCCATATAGATAGTGTTTGAAATGCTGAGTAAAATGATAGATTGCAAGCAATTCCTTTCGCCTAATGCAGTAACCGATTTCGTGCTTATTCATTGTCTTTGATCCATATGCAATAACTTGTTCTTGTCCATTACTACTCAACTGCGAAAGCACTCCCCCAATCGTATCGAAACTAGCATCTGTATCTAAAATAAAGGTTTTTCGTAAATCCGGAAATCCTAGTACTGGGGTAGACGTTAACGCTTTCTTTAGCGTGTTGAAATTTGTTTCACATTCTTCAGTCCATATAAGTTTATCTTTAGTTAGACCCACATAACCTTTCTAATGGTCTTGCATACTTGGCGTAATCTTTAACAAATTTTCGATAATAATTTGTTAAGCCTAGAAAGCTTCTTAAACGTTTAATACATTTTGGTTTTTCATATTCTTGCATTGCTTTTATCTTTTCATAATCTGTCTTAATACCATTTTTATTTATAATGTGTCCCAAAAATTTTATTTCTAGTTTGTTAAAACAACATTTTTCTAAGCTTATTTTCAAACCAGCTTCTTGAATCTTTCGAAAAACTCTTTCTAGTCTTTTTTTATGTTCGATTTCATTATCTGCAAATATAAGGATATCGTCTAAATAAACAATTGCTTCTCTCCAATTAAGATCACCCAAAACTTGAGTCATTAATTTTTGAAAAGTTGCTGGAGCAGCTGCAATTCCAAAAGGCATTCGGTTAAAACAATATTGACCATCTTTTGTTGAAAATGCAGTCTTTATTTTTGATTCCTCTTCTAATTCCACTTGATAATAAGCATTACCAAGATCGATAGTGCTAAATATCTGTGCTCCATTTAGGATATCCATCATCTCTTCAATATTTGGTATTGGAAATCGAGGTCTCTCCGTAATTGCATTTAGTGCCCGAAAATCCAAACATATTCTAATATCTGATTTATTCTTTTTTAACACACATACCAATGGGCTATTCCACACTGAGTCACATTTTTTTATAATTCCTGCTTCTTCCATGTCTTTTAGCATGTCTTGTATTTTGTGAGCAATATGAATCGGCTGACGTCTAGGATTAATTGTCACTGGGCTACCTCTAGTAACTATCTTATGTTTAATTAACTGTGTTTTTCCTACATCCCATTTATTTTTCATGAATATATCCGAAAATTCTTTAAGTAATTTATTAATCGTTGGGTCGATAATTCCTTTCAAATTGTTTTCCTCTAAATTCATTAATTGATTTTTTAATTTTACTTTAGTTACTGCCTGTAATTTAATATCAAAACAATTCATCATTTCTACGCCTGCAATTACGCTCGGGTTAATCTTATTTGCCACAAAGAATCTTATTACCAATTCTAATCCCGAAATTCTCACTTTTAGTAATATTGTTCCTATGATTTTAAGTGTGCTCTCGTTTGCACATGTAACCATAATATTGGATTCCCCTATTTTATCACGCATCTTTAATTTACTAACAACATCTTCGCTAATCACGTTTATTCTAGCCCCGGTATCCAAAAGACAATCAACTTTTATTTTATTTTCCAGCCAAATACCTACACTAGGTCTGCCATTCATTCTTTCGTAAACGAATTTAGGTGCAAAAGGTCTTTCTTTATTTTCATTAACTTTATTATTAATTATATCGATACTCATAATCTTATCAATTTTGTTATTAATTTCATAAAAACTATATTCAAAATAATTTTCAAAGTCAAAACATTCACAATCATTCATAATTACATCATTAATTTTTAAATCATCTTTAAATTCATTCATTACTGGAAATCTTGAAATCACAAGCATTCAAATTCAAACATTCTGTGTCAACAATATACTTACTTAAACCAAATTTATGGCTCCTAGCAACTCCCTTGAAACTGGAGCCTCCCCTTTTAGCTGTTCGCAATCTTTTTGCATGTCATCCTGTTGAATCAGCTCTCCTTCCTCGTATTCGTAGTCGTATATCGCATTGCATTGTCTTCGATGTGGTCCTCTGTCTGAAGATTGGTTTCTGCTTTGATATTGTCCTCTGGATCCAAATTGTTTTTGGTTTCTATCATAATTTCTTCCGTTGTAATATGCTTCTGTTTTAACTGAATTTCTTCTGATGTCCCAACATTGATGCTTGAAATGACCATTTTTGGAACATTGAGAGCATTTTACGTTTGGGCATTCTGCTCGAATATGTCCTTGCTCTCCACACGCCCAACATCTCTGCAGTTTAAATCGCCTGGTCCCGTTCTTCCAGTCACTTTTATTTGGCATATTGAAGTTCGCGGCCTCATTGGTTCTAGAGTTAGAAAATATTGGAGTCTTATTCTGTTGGTACAACTGAGTTTTTCTCGGACTTTTGACTGTCTCCGCATATGATTTATTTTCATGTAGAGATGCTAATGATTGCTCACTTGAAAGCTCTTTTTGAATTTCTTCCATTCTTGATATCACTTCCTTGGCCTTATCTACTGATTTAACTTCTCTTAATTTCAATTCTTTTTTTGTCTCCATATCTTCCATTGCATTCTGCATTAAAAATAACATTAATGCCGGTTTTGTTAATTTGTGTCGAAGAACATTGTCGACGAGCTTTTCCACTTTATTGAAAAATTCGGTGCACGAGTCATTTCCTTTTCGATATCTTAAAGCTGCGTCTAGATCCATGGCTAGATTTTTCCTTGGCTCGAACGCTTTTCTTAATCTTTCTTCATAGCCTGAATAATCGCTCTGTACTTCTTCATATTTCTGGATCAACTCTACCGACAGAAAGGCCTTGGTAAAAATTTCTTGAGTTTCTTGCGGTTGTTGAGTGAATTCGAAAAATCTCTTCAATTCCAAAATAAAAATTTCTAAATCACCATTTGGCAGCAATTGATTAGGTGGCTTGATATAGTTCTGGAGTCCTGGCGTGGTCGCCATGTTCGAAAAAGACATAGTTTCATAAAAATATTTATTCACTACAAAATCTAAACGGAACACACAATCGTTATACTATTTATAGTACATTGAATTGCGTAATCTACAAAAGGGAGAATTATTAGTTTAAGTGATACTGTTGACACAGAAGACAAACATACTTACTTAATTTAGTTATACAAGCATTCCCGCATCATTCAATAGATATCAAGGTCTAGTGACCTGGTTATGTAAGTAATTCTTTGGAAATTATTATATCATCTTACACAAACAAAACTGATAATAGATCTTAGAGAATTCAATAATGTATATTTTAATTCGGAACAATGTCAACATTCTGCAATCATATGCATACTATTTGTAAGGAACAAGTTAAATAAGGCGTATTCTTTAACTTAATTAATTAGTTAATTTAAACATTGTATATTAAATAATTTAGAATTTAATAAGTACGATATATATTTTGCTCATTACTTTAAGAACTATATATATATATATATATATGGGAAAAGATTTATGTTAAAGACTGATTATGAAGCGATAACATATATGATCAAGACAAAGAAACCAATTACTATCCAATTCCAGGCATGGATAGACTATTTAAGTGGATTGGGTATAAAGATGAAATATTGAAAAGGTAAGTTACATGCAAATGCAGATGAGTTTTTGAGGAGTATTATACAACATGCAATCACTGTCATACTATACACGAAGAAATGAAATCAGAAAAGAATAAAACGAAAATGTTAGCAAATGACGACTCACAGGAAAATAAAGAATTGTTAATCAATGATTTGCATAAAGAGTGTGTCATGTCAGTATAAGAAAAACCTGTATACGTAAAGAAAAATTGGAAAACGAGATTTTCATCTGCATAAATAGTCCCTGGTCGTACGATATGCTGACAATGGACTGAAACAAAAAATATGGATTCAGAAAGTACCAATGATTACAAAAGAAGAAATGAAAATAGAGAAGAAATTATAAATAAGCAAAATAAGGAAACAAATAAAATACCAAGTTTTTTAAAGATTAGAGGATATTTATAGTGTTTGATAGTTATTTTTAATTGTAGGAATGTACGCATATTTGCAGGTATTCTGTATCAATAATTAATAAAAATTATAAAATCCCTTTTTATATATTACGCAATGAAGAGCTATATAAAAGCGATTTGGCAATTTGTTTTGGAGAATAAAATTACTCACAATCATGTCTCTTCTAAATAGCGTGTAAATATTAATTGTAAATAATATATTAACAATTTAAATGTAGATATAATTATAATATAAACATATAACTTTAATTAATAGAATGATTGTCTGATGTTTTCTTGCACAAGATATTGTTGGTTTAAAATTATCATGTTGTTTGAATATTATGAATCTTTGAATATTAAATTTTTAGCTGTTAATTTAATTGATACAATCACCACTCGGTCCACACAGTCTAACACTATTTAATATATAATATTATAAGTTTAGTATACATATTTAGACTAAAGATAAATCCATTATTAGATTCATCTCATACTTCTATCATTAAAACATTTTTACCCATCGTTTTAAATTATTTAAGCAATTCAAAATTCTTGTTATATTCCTTCCATTATTCATTTTGATGACATAACTTCTATCATGTTTCTTATTTATGATAATCTTAGGCCAGTCATAGCTATAGTCTTCATTAGTAACTATGTATTTTCTTAGCAATAAATTATTTCCAATTGCAAATTCTCGATTCAATTTTTGCGAATAATTTTGTTTTCATTTTTTTTTATATTTTTTGTCTCTTGATTTGTCTTTCTTATTTTGTATTTACCTATATTTATTCTGATTCATGTTATCATTCATGGCCAGTATCAATTCTTTAAATATATTTATACCATACAAAATCTCGGCCGGGCTAAACTCTACCGTACTCTGATTAATAGAATTTAGATATATATTTTTATATATATTTGTCTGGATTGCATAATTGATCACTCTAAATTGTCTCTCAATCATTCCATTTGTTGAGTGATGAAACGCATTCAAAGAAATTTGGTTGTCTTTCAATTATCATGTGATTTTCTCATAGTTATGTCGATTATTTATATAATAATTTTGTTTAAATATTACTTTTTGGGTATTTATCTTGATTTGTGGAATTCTAGAGAATTTTAAAGAATGAGCATGATTTAAATGGTTTCATAGCCCACAGGCGGAGGCATTACAAATCAAGGCTGCCATTTTTATTGTCAATTTATACTGAACAAATGATGATCAAATGATGTTTCTAATGATCATATTATTGTCAAAGTATCAAAACATTAGAGAAAATTAAATAATTTACGATACAACATGTTGCGGCGTTGAAAAAGGAGCTTGTCTTACCAGATATCAGAAGCTGTGTTGTATCCGTCGTGCTTCAAAACTTCAGGGCTCATATAATAAGGCGTGCCGAGAAATGTAGAGGCCAGATCATTAGTAAAATTGAGAATTCTCGATATTCCAAAATCTCCAATTTTTACCGAATCGTATTTGAGGAAAATGTTACTAAATTGATGAATGTTACGATTTAGTATTTGAATCGATTCAAATTTTCTAGTACTTCGGCTTGAGGTCTCGGTGAAGGATTTTTCGTTTATGGATGTAATCCAGTCCTTCAATCACTTGAATAAACCAGCGGATAATTCGAAGCTCTTCAAGATGACTTCCTGATCGTTTGGTTCTTTCAATTACTTGTTTTAAATCCCCGCCTTCACAGTATTCGGTTATTATGCAATAGTTGTTCTCTAAGCGAAAAGAATCAAAAAATTTAACAATGTGTGAATGATTCAATTTTGATAACAATTTTCCTTCTTTTGAACATTCTTCAATTTCATCTTGGTCCATTGTATCTACATTCACTTCTTTCAGTACTTTCATACTTTTAAATAAACAAAATTTTAATTAGTTACAAAAGAACTTTATCACCTTTCTTGTCCTTCCGGACCTCGGCAATCTTTAACTTTGTACACAGTTCCGAATGACCCTTTACCAATTTTACTCAAAAATATATATCTGTTGCCCCAATGTCTCGCGTTTCCTTGTAGAATTGACATGTCTAATGTATATTTAAACTGATAATAATTTTTTTTTAATTTTACTAAGCGTTAAGTGAAAATTAAAAAAAATACTAAACAAATATGACTGTAAAATATAATTAAATAAAATATAATAGCAGTTAAAGTTTCTTCATTAAATATTACTATGGTTTGATAAATACAAACAATTAGGCTTTAAAATTATTTAAGGTTTATTAAACATCTTTAATAATTAAATTTATGAAATATAGTTTATGTAGGTTTAACTTTTTATGTTTGACAACAAACGATTATATTTTGCAAATTATGATCTAACTGACTGAAACTAAGGAAGAATATTTGAACAGGCTTTTAAAATAATTAAAAGTAATTTTCATATTTGACAGAACTAAACAAAATAATTATTAACCCTCTGACCGCGTATTTTTTTCAAATTTGATTAAAAAAATGTATTTAAAATAATGTTAGGTCGTCGAAATCGGGACGCATAAAATTATCAGCACAAAAAGACAGCTTTTCCGGGGAAATCGCTGATTGGCAACGTGAGAAAAATAAATAGATGCGAGCACGTCCAAATCGCGGTATGCGTATATCTAAACCAGTAGATGCTGCACGCGTAAATCTCAGGATACTCGGTCATAGGGTTAAGGAAACCCATTTCTTTCTAATTTGATCTAGTCATTTTAAATATGTAATAACATATCATAGAAACTTTTTTCAATTATTATTATTATTATTTATAAATATTAATTTCTTTTTTAAATACCCTTTATAAATATATACATATATACATATATATAAATATATACCCTTTATATATATATATATATATATATATATATATATATATATATATATATATATATATACAGGCCCGGTGTGAGGCGGGTACGATGCGTGACTTTCACGCAGGCGCCACGGAGGAAAAATACAAAAGGCGGCAGAATTGTACAGAAATTTGTTATTTTCATAAGATTTTTATGTTTTTATAAAAAATATGAATTAAATTAAAAGTAATAAAGTTATATTGTTTTGTTATGTATGCATTTATCGTTTTTTTTACTCTTATTATGGAATGTGAAGGCGGTAATATGTAATTTTCACACATCATCTGAAACTCTAGCGCCGGTGCTGTATATATATATATATATATATATATTATGTTTAGAAATTATAAGTGTACATAAAATTTATAATAAAATACAATTAAAAATTTATACACAATAGATGGATATCAATAAAATTAAATTCAATAAAGTTAAAAGACACAGAGGATGTTGATCAATGTCAATAAAAATAAAATTTGATATAGTTTAACACACAGAATATGTTAACAGTTATTGTTATTATTTGAGGAATTGGATTGTTGGTTATTGTTATTGTTTGAGGAATTGGATTGTTCAGCTATTGGGAATTTGAATTGTTGAGTTATTGGAGAGGATTTTTATTTATCTACGCTCTTCGGCGTACACATTGACCCTGTATCTCTTAGGCCCTGTCTCATAATATCTGTTGAGGTTAAATGTGGTGATGGGCCTACCCTCATCATCAAACATATTCACTAGTTTTTTAAAGGCTGTGACGAAAACATCGATATCTTTACTGATTCATATTCAAAGAATTTTTAATAAATAATAAGATATAGAATTAAAAAAATCAAATAGCTAACTTTCATTGTTTTGGGCCAGAAGACCATTAATTAATAATTAATAAATTAAATTAAAAGATAAGACTTATTGGAGCAAAATGTTTAATAAAAATAGCGAAAAGAACATCAAATAAATAATAAAGTAAACACACATTTAAATAAAAAAGTATAATTAAAATCATTAACACAAGAAGCAGTCACGAGGGTCATTATACATGCTCCAGTGATTCTGACTCCGGTGCCTTATCAATTTTTCAGCGCCTTGAGCAGGATATTTTATGATTATATAGGAACAACTTTTAATAAATGTTTAGTTTCGGTTTCCTTTGCTTTTATTCACTTAATAAATTCCCTTACTAGTTGCATGTTGTGAGCAATGAAATTTGTATGAGATGCCACTGTAGTAGTGCCTGAAAACAATAATGTCTCCTCTTTCTTCAGATGTTGGTATACCTCTATTGTATGTTTTCGCCGATTCGGGAATGGGTTGATAATCCACAACGTAAGACCTTCTAACGGCGGTCCTGATCGTTGAAGGAATTGGCAACTTAGTGGTGTGTCATTTTATTTTTTAAATGTGTTAGGAGTAATTGTAAATGCTAAATCGACTCCTTCCTAAACGCCTTCATGACTATTGTCTTTAAGCCATCTGTGTATCCTATGGTGACGACCATGTTGGTACTGTACACATTGGTGGAAAATCAATGAGCAGATAAGCTCTATTGCTAAAACTACTCCTCATTGTATTTTCCTTACAGGTCCTAGACTGCCGATAGAAGGTCTTACGTCATAATTCCTTATCTATTCTATTGTTAGTGTTGTCATATGTTCATTTAATTGTTGTCTTCGTTACTAAATGTTTTCTATGATTCTCTTCAAAAATTTGAGCAGGGATCGGCCCTTATTTCTAAATTAATAAATATAATTTCATACTCCTCATAAAATTCGAGTAGGGATCTGCCTGTATTTCCAATTCTGATTTGTGTCCTACCGAAAACGAACCCGTCATATACTATCTAGATTTAGAAAAAGCTTCAAACTGACTAAAATGACTTTATATTTTCCCTCGATCCTATCCCTAACTATATCCTATAAAACGATGTACCAAACTGGCGAAAACATCTGTCGACCAACAGCACAAGTGCCATCCGCCTACAAACATTCTTTTCAATCTAGGACATCAATAAAACATGAAGATTCATAGCATCAGATCAAATAATATTTATGTAAATTATGATTGTTATTCAAAATGCAAAAATAAACTAACCATTAAAAAACCAAAACTAAAAAAAATTATAACTAAAACAAATCAAATTTAAAAATTTTATTTATCATAAAATTACATCAATTTATGCCTTTCATAAAATTACACTACATAAAGTTATCATAAATTCAATTCAACTTATCGCAATTGCATAAACTGAAAACTGAGAGCGCCTAGCAATGTCTGGTAAATGGTGTTGATTTCAAATTAAAATATTAGTTTGTTGACTGAATTTTCAATCAGTATTTATACTGATTTGATTGAACGCCTAAGCATTCTCTACTACTGTATCTAATTAGAATGTAGTAGAATTTTAATTACTCTTGTATGCATGCATGAGTGTGTGCAATTATTTATTTTTTAATTTAACTGATTTAATTAATTAATTATTTAATTTTTTATTAATTTTAAAAATTTTAATTTTATAAATTTTATAATTTAAATAATTTTGGTTGATTTTATTTTAGTTTTTTATTAATTTAAACACTTTGATTCTACAAATTTCATGAGCTACATAATTCTAGCCATTTAATTCTATAAACTTTACAATTTACATAGTACTAATTAATTTTATTATTTCAACGATTTAACTTTATAAATTTTATAGTTTAAATAATTTTCAACTAATTATATTTTACATTTTATTATTTTTCCATCGAAATTTTTAGTTTCAATTTTATTTTTAAAATTTATTTATCTCTATTCTATTTTACGGGTTTTATTGATTCTTAATGTATTATGTATTTTATTTTATTTTATTTATTTTATATTAAACCTTGATCATAATTTTTTTCAACTTTGTGTGGTTTTGTGTTAGGTATTTTCGATCCATTTAAGCAAACTCTCAATTCTCGGTTTTAGCCCAACAAAGGGTGTATGAGCCGAGCAATCGGATTAAGCCAAAAGAATTCACAAAAAGCAATTAAAAATAAGAGATAGATTAAATTTAATATGGAATGTTTTGGAAATACCTATTTTCATCATGGAGGCAAATTTAATAAAAAATAATTCCAAAATAATATTTTAAAAATAAAAACAAAAATTATTACTTTAAAATTGCCATCAAAATTGATAAATGAATGTTCTAGAATAAAAATAATTCGAATTTATTTTACTGCACTAATGCAAGCACACAAACTTGCACACCCAAAATTGGGTATATATATATATATATATATATATATATAGAAACACATTCCAGTCACTTTTCATTCTTTATGCCAGAATTTTCATTTTGTCTAATTACAAATTATCGATAACAGTAAGGATATTTTGAATTTTGCTCATATATATTATGTCATATATTATGTCAAATATTGTCGAATGACAGCTTTAGCTAAAGAATCATTCACAAATTGATAAGAATCAATGAATCTTAAGCTAATTTTTCCTAAATGAGCTATCAAAGAAAGAA